>JARYGA010040877.1:0-49887 GCA_030545235.1 Helianthus tuberosus | reverse complement strand
GCTTATATAACAAACAAAATAAATAATGATGACCATATTTTATAGTTTTATTACTCAATATTTTTTCAGTGATACCTTATCCCTTCACATTGTATCAAAGATTTGAAGGTAAAATAAGTAAAAACGAGGGTAATAAATTTTGAGTTGATTTTTATTTGGGGCAGGTGCTGATCTCTTCATAGTGTTATTGGCACTCACATCAACAATTTCATCATGTTAAGTCATAACATGTGTGAAAAAACCCATATCAACACTTTCAATACTCATTTGTGCTTACTGAAGAAGGATTAGGATCAAATACAAAGGCTCCATAAAAAAAAGTGTATAAAGGCTTTTAAAAAAAAAGGGTTAATGGATTTAAACACCCCCAACTATAGCCATTTGGCCGATGGCACTCTCAACTTTCACTTTGGCTCAGACCACTCCCAACTTAACACTTCAATTGTCATGGCACCCCTTCGTTAAATATGCACTAACCAGGTTACTAAAATAAGCCTATGTGGCAATTTAATCTGATGTGGCATGTCCTACGTGTCATACATGAGCTTATGTGGAACACCAATGATTCGATGAAGTTTATAATCCCCAAATTACATAACACTTCACTCAAACCAAGATAATTACATATCAGAAGCTCTCAAGTTCATCAATGGCGATCAAACCCTAATCTGATCGAGGTACGTTTTCTGTCAAAATTCTCTGGTATTGTTCACTGATTGCACTGATGGAGGTTATCGATGTGATGCTATGGTATGGTGGAACATTGGATTTTAGTTTTGATCAACCTCAATATATTGGAGGTGAATCAAAGTTGATACGTATGGATGTTGATCACATTGCATACTTTTGAGTTGTTAGAGTATGCAATGGATTGTGGGTGTTATGAAAGTAGGGATTTTTACATGTATGGATTAAATGCTGATAATGGTGAATTCAAGTTTTTTGGGGATGATAATGATGTTATGGAGATTGCGTTAAAGGCTCTAACATGGTCTGAACCATTCATGGAGGTCTTTATTCAAGTCGCTCCAATTACCCATGAACAAGAAGTCCAATTCATGTCCCAGCCCAGTAAACCCAAAGCCCAATCTTATTCACCACCCAGTAAACCACAAGCCCAATCCAGTTCCCAACCCATTAAACGAAGAGGCCGGCCCAAAAAACTTGTAACCCAGTCCAAAAAGAAAGTAGTCCATGTCAGTAGAGTGAGTAGGGCATCTGACAAAAGTGGTAACCCTCCTGTACTTGAAGTCCCTAGATCTGAATCCACAGCCTCTGGAAAGGAGGCTGTTGCTGATAAACCAGTTGGTTTGAATAATCAACCTAGTGTACAAGAGGCTACATGGGCATTTGATTTGGATGAGGAGTATATTGTTCAAGAGGGTGTATCGAAAGAAACAGATGGTTTGCAAAAGAAGCCTATTGGAGAAGAGGTTTTAGTGGAAGAAAGGAGTGGTTTTGATAAACAGTGTTCAGATGAAGATGACAGTGAAGATAGTGACTATAAAGCTGACTTAAATGGGATAGAAGAGTCAAGTTCAGATGAAGATGAAGGTTTCCTTGATGATAGTAATGAAGATGAGGTTCATGATGAAATAGCTTTCTCAGATTCAGACAGAGAAGATGCTGAATGGAGACAGTCACAAGATGCCATTAAACGAGCTAATAAGGATGAACTTGAAGCTAAAAAGAAGTTAGTTGAACAGTGTACTAAACCTTATGAAAAAGAAGGTAAGTTGAGTGAGTCTAATGATGCAGGGTGTGCACATGTAGAGGGTTACAGTAGTTACGAGGAATCTGATGGTGATGTTGCTACTCCTGGTGAGAGTGAGGATGATGATATAAGAGGTAAGAAGTACAAAGAAACTGCTCCAAGTGTAAATGAACACACCAACTGGAAAAAGTTTACATGGAAAGTTGGAATAAGGTTTGCATCAAGGGATCGTTTTAAGGAGGCAGTGAGAAGGTATGCTGTGACTAACGGAAGGAATCTGATCATTGCAAAGAGTGATAATAAGGAAGAAGGTCGTTTAGCTGTGAAGTGTGTACCAGGGTGTCCCTTCTATCTATATTGTTCACTAAACAAAGACAAAGAGTGTTACATGATTAAAAGTGTGAAGAACAAACACAACTGCCAGAGAAACATGATCAAGAATAGGCAGCTAACTGCCAAGTTCTTAGGGGATGAGTTTCTTCCTTTGTTTAAGGCCAAGGCAAATTGGTCTGCTAAGGAGATTCAAGCAGCAGTTAAACAGAAGTTTAAGGTAATTATAACTAAGTGGTTAGCTTACAAGGCTAAATCAAGTGCACACAAGAAGCTTCATGGTTCAATGAGAGATCATTACAGTAAAATTGGTTGTTACCTGGAAGTTCTAAAGAAAGCATGGGCAGTAGTTGAAGGGGAAAATAATGAGAGTTGGGAATGGTTTATGGATGAGCTTAGGCAGTGTTTGGGAGTAACTGATGATGGTGAATCATGGACTTTTATATCTGACCAGCAAAAGGTAGAACTCCCTAACCAATAATTAGCTTATTCATCACTTATCTGTGACACTGTTGTATTGGTTTTGCAGGGTCTGTTGAATGCTGTTGCAATGGTATGGCCAAAGGCAGAGCATAGAAACTGTGCAAGACACATCTATGCTAACTGGCACAAGACATACAAAGATGAAGAGTTAAAGGAGCTATATTGGAAATCAACTAGGGCCTATTGTGAAGCTGATTACTTGCAAGCCATTGAAGAGATGAGGAGCATAAACCCTGATGCAGTAGAGGCCTTACTCAAGCAAAATCCCAATTGGTTCAACAGGTGTTATTTGAACACTCGCACAAAATGTGATGTTATAGTAAACAACATGGCTGAAACTTTTAATGGCTTTATCATCAATGCAAGGTCAAAACACATTATACACATGTTAGAGGACATAAGGATTCAGGTCATGAGTAGGCTGGTTACTAAAAGATCAGAAATGAGTGACAGGGATGTTGTTATATGCCCTAAAATCCAAGAAAAGCTTGATTTTTCAAAACAGGCTGCATATAGATGTGAGGTGTATCCCTCATTATACCATGTGTTTCAAGTCAGGGATTTTGATGATGTTTCAGTTGATCTAGATAATAGAACATGCACATGTAGGAAATGGGATTTGAGGGGGTATCCATGTAAACATGTTTGTGCAGTAGCTGGGTTTTTGCATAAAAATGCAGAAGAGTATGATGATGTGTGTTACCACAAAGACACATACATGAAGGCTTATGAATTCTCAATCCCTCCAATACCTAGTGAAAGGTATTGGCCCAAGATTCACCACCCTATGGATCCACCACCAATAAGATCTCAACCTGGGAGGCCTAAGAAGAATAGAAAGAGGGATCCTCATGAGGATCCAAAGAGACCAGGGAAACTTACCAAGCATGGGGTGATAATGACTTGTGGTAATTGTGGGGGTAGAGGTCACAACAAGAGAAAATGTACTGAACAGGGAAATCAGCAATCTACTGCAGGTGAATTACTTGTTTTACTGACAGTTGTCTGTGTATATTGTAGGCTTTAACTACTTTTGTTTTGTATGTTGTAGGGTCTGCTAAAAAGAGACAGAAGGGAACAAAAAAGTCAAGCCAGAAGTCAACTCAGCAATCTGCTCCACTACCTTCACAAGGCACAACTCAGCAATCTACTCCAGTACCTTCACAAGGAACAACTCAGCAATCTACCCAGGAGGGAAGCAAAATTTCCAGCCAAAAGTCAGCTAAAAAGTCAACTGTCAAGTCAAATGTCAAATGGAAAGGGAACATACAAGGCATCAGTTAAAAAGTCATAGTTTGACTTTTTTGTGATAAATGGACATGTTTGACTTTTTTGTGGTCTTTATGACCTTTTTGTGTTGTTGGCTGTTTGGACAACTTTAACTTATGTAATAACTCTCTAGGATAACTTGTGGTGATGTTATAACTCTTTAGGGTAACTTTTGGTAATGTTATAACTGTTGGTTATGTAATGGTATAAGTCTTGCTTATGGTCTTTATGCATTTTGGTTGATTGGTCATTATAATATGCAGTTTTGGTCATTATATAGTGCAGATTTGGTCATTATATAGTGCAGATTTGGTCATTACAGCTTGGACAACTTACACAGATTTGGACACTTGCAGTTTTGACCCATATGCATTGTGCAGTTTTGACCCATATGCATGTGCAGCTTTTGACCCATATGCATTGTGCAGCTTGTACAACATACACAGATTTGGACACATGTGCAGACCCATTAGAGGTATGGTTCTTGTTATATCATGACCTTTGACATTTGTTGGTCAAAATACAGTTTGGATATGTTGACTAATCTGGTAATATCAATACATGTGCAGATATATACAATCAAGGAGTAGGATTTTGCATTAAATTTCATCAAAAGTGTACAATTACAACAACAAGACAGTTCATACTACCTAAACATATACAACACTATGCTAATGCCAATAAACAAGGTTAACACATATTGCTTGTTCCATTTCGACTCTGTTCCAGATATCTTTGCTTTCAACCACCTATTCTCTTCTACTAAGACCATGTTTTCATATTTCAGGTCTTCTGAACTGAACCTGCACTGGGATGCATGTTGGTTGAACATTTTGTCGACATCTTCTTTCCATAAGAAGAACTTGCAGTCTGATCTCTGCAAAAGCCAACAACACCTCAGTTAATCAATCAATTCAATTCAAGAAAAATACTTGGAGTTAAGGTGGAACATACCGGCCAATGTGAGCATCCATAGAATTGTTGACCTTGCCGCACACTTTTACGTCCAACAACTCGAACAACTGCTACAACATCATGATGGCAGTACACATTACCCTCCAAATCAACCTTAAACAATTTAGGGTTTCTGGATACTGTGGATGAAGACGTAGAAGATGAGCTCATTTTGATTCAAGATTAGGGCTTGTTCTTCACGGAAATCGACCCGATCATATGTTGATGATGGATTTGCTCCAAGGTGCGTCTGATTTGCTCTATGAGTGAGGATTAGGGTTTACAGAATGAGGTTGTGAGGGATTGGGGGTTTTAAAGAAGGTGAATGACTATACTTGACACGTAGGACATGCCACATCAGATTAAATTGCCACATAGGCTTATTTTAGTAACCTGGTTAGTGCATATTTAACGAAGGGGTGCCATGACAATCGAAGTGTTAAGTTGGGAGTGGTCTGAGCCAAAGTGAAAGTTGAGAGTGCCATCGGCCAAATGGCCATAGTTGGGGGTGTTTAAATCCATTAACCCTAAAAAAAATTCACTACACACAAAAAAAAACCCTAAACACCCACCACCACCCAAAAACCTAAACATCCCCCCCCCCCATATTTTTTTTTCCGAGTGGGGGTTTAGGTTTTTGGGTGGTGGTGTAGTGGGTTTATGTTATTGGACACTTGTCACTCTATAAAGCTTTTTTACACTTCTTACAATTAGGAGCCTTTGTAGAATAACTTAACTCTACTAAAGAAATATTAAACATCGAATTCTCATATAGACAGTTAGAACTTAAGGGGCGTTTGGGTTTGTCTTTAGAAACTGATTGTCTTGTTATCTTACTATGTTCTTGGTTTTATACAATACCAACACGAGAAACTCAAGAAAAAAACAGGCGTCACAACATATAAACCATCACTGGATTCCACTTTAAACCAATTGACAAGAGGGAGTAACCCGTAGGCTTATGTATAATCGTTTATTTTTTGATGTGGTATTCAGTTTGCACGCAATACAAATGACCTCAAATTGGATGTCTATAGTTTGTCAATTTGCATTTGTATACTTTGTCAATTTACATTTATAAGAGGAGAAGATATTTCAAGCAAGCTTTATTTCTTACACAACTTTCAGTCCACATACAAGTCAAAATATCAAAGAAAAAAAATTAATTATTGGTCCCAAAGTAGACGTGCAAAGACTTTTAAGTCTTTGGCAATCTGTATCTATTATATGTCTATATCTATTTTTTTAACGGCAAATTGGATTATTGACGGATCACTGGAGTATTATCGTGTTATCAGTGGAACCACCCGATCATATCTATCTCCACTAGACAATAATGTCTATACACCAATTCAGGAGAAACCCAATAAATATAGAAAAACACCCCCTTTGTAGGAAACAAACCTGAGACCTAATGGTCTCAAAGCTTTATCTCACCCCCTGAGATGGCATTAGGCTATAATGCCATGGGCTGTCTGTATCTATTAAATGTTATTGCCATCATATTTATTAGGGGCCAACTACTAAGAACATATGTAAACTACACAAAAGTCTCTTAATGTTTAATTAATTATGTTAGGGTATTGGATCAGAGTAGACTCACAGCGGAAGCAAACACACCGACCCACCCACACACAAGCAGAAAATAAAGAACACGAGAAATTATATGGTTAGGGTTTTACTTTTATTAGGTGCTTACCAAAGATTACAATTACAACATCAATATTTATAGAACAAGATTAGAGTTAACTCCTTGACCAACAAGTTAACTAAATGGGCCTAATAACTAAGGTCGGTTACCCTAAAGCCTACGAACCCAACAATCTACCACTCGGAGGCTTTGCATAATCCAAAAAGTACATCCAAGTAAACCCACCACCAATAACTTTAGTAATTTTCACATTCAAGTCCTCCAAGCCTCTAGTACACAATAACAAGCTAAGACTCTAGTCTTCCAAGCCTCCAGTTCCCAAGAACAAGCTAAGACTCCAGTAATATCTTCATAGTTACAACCACCCCCTCTCATCAAGTACTTGAGAGACCAGTTGAAGCTCCCACAAACTCCAACCCAATAGTCTTACCAGACCCACTATGACTGAAACCGCCACTGACCCATTCTCTGTCTTAATTGGCTTGCACACTCCACCAAATCCAGAGATACACCGAGAACCAATACCATTCTCCAAATTTAGCAAGAGTTTCCTAGGAGAGATTTTATCAATCAGAATACTGGTCTTCAAAACTCAACGGAGTTTTCTGACTATACCCAGAACACGCCTCGTGCTCCCACTGTCACCAAACTCCACACCTAGTTGAAACCTCTGACCCCCTTTAACTTGAATCACCTTGGCACCTGGATTCAGCCTTGCAATATGAACCTTTTTTGCCCCTTAGATTCAGCGAACCAGACTTTATGCTTGACAAAGATGGTCATTCCCTCAACAAATACCTCAGCCATATACAATGATCCATACTTCTTTCCACCAGCAATAACCAGATTTCCGTTAATCATCTTCCATTTACCACCACCAAACTTGTAACACCCCGAAAACGGGTTTGATAGTCAAACCACGTTAATAATAATGAACGGGTAAAATACCGTTAGTGGTAAAATTTAACCCGTAAATATTAGGATTTAAATAATTAAACCTAATATTAAATAAAAAGAGAATAAACCCTTAGTTGTCGAATGAAGAATGTTGTCTGGAAAAACACTAATCTTCACAATCAGTACATTGCTAGAAAGCCTTAATAAACCCTTACCATTTTGTCGGATGAAATACGAAGAATATCAAAATAGAATACGAAAAATTGAAGAACGCAAATCAAATAAAAAATCAGAACAAAATCCATGCCCCCGAAAACATAAAACGAACATGTCCAAGAAGTTTAGCATCTAAAACCATAGACAAATGTTCAGCAAATCATACATAATGGCATAACAATTATTGCACCAAAAGTCTTTAACAGCCAGTGTGTAATCTCAACAAACATTATCAAAATCGTACCTTAACATCAAGAGCCAAAATCATTGCACCAAAAAACCTTTAACATCCCGCCGCACCAAGAACGAAGCTCACAACTTACTTGAAGGTAATACACAAAAATTCTCAATAGATGTAATCTGAACAAAAATAAACAATAATATAAACAAATCAATGTAGCCTTAATCTTAATATAAAATCGGTAAAACGAAGTTGAAACAAAGCAAGATATTGTAAGATAAACTAACATTGGAGTGAAGAATTGAAAACATTAACACCTTCATCCTTCCTTGAACCATCGTTATTAACTCATACCATACAGGTATCAGATATAGCAACTTGAACACGAAACCCTAGATCTGTAAACAAACAAACGATGAAGTTGTTTTTTTAGAAATCACATACTGAAAGCAGACCATTTGTTTCCTGAATGATAAACACTGAAAGATGAAAAAAAATTGTACCTTGAAGATGTAAAATGGGTGTTTGATGTCTGCAATCCCATAGAACAAATCAATCACATTGCTAATTAGCAACTCAAAGTTCCAAAATAGGATGAAAATAAAAAAGACGGCATAAAAATAGACAAAGAAAAGGATTAACAATTGGAACCGATTAACAAAAGAAGTGATACAATAGATAAAGAAAAGGATTAACAATTAGTAAAGAAAAGATTTCTTACTTGCTGCTTGAATCCATGGATCGAAATCTAAAAAGAGAACTTATTTGAAAATATAGAACATTAGGGTTTCAGTTGTGACCTTGAATCTATGGGATCAGTGGTGAAAAGGTACATGAGAATCACCATTGTCGATTTGCTGAAGAAGATTTTTGGATTTGCGGAAGATGATGCGTAGCGGCGTTAGGGTTATGAAGAAGATGATAGAGATGAAGAGTTCTGAGATGTAATGAAATTAGGATATAAAGGATCCATTTGGATCATTTGGTCGAACCGAATCCTATTCGGATCCCGTGTCCAATGTTTTTTGTTTGTGTATTGAGAATTTGAGAATGGATTCCCTCCCAAACTCAAAATCCACCTCCACCATATCTTGCCACATCAGCAAAAATGCCCAAAATCAAATGCCACCTAGCCCAAATCCATCTCATTTATATATATATATATATATAGATTAATGACTTTTTTTTCCCACTATTTGAACTTCTCATAAAAACTTGTCAAGTTACATCAAAATAGAAGGTAGACAGGCATCGAGATTTATGAAGTTGGACAAAATTAATATAAGATGCTGCATTTGAAAAACAAAATGGAAAAAATGAGTAAGAGTTGGTTAAGTACACTTATTATTTTTAAATGGTTATTGAATGATGGTTAACCTTTCCGTGGTCATGATTACTTCAAAACCTCATTGTTGCTTTTAGTTTTCCGGGTTACAAAGACAATTGTTTCATTATTAATGTAACCCGACCCGACTTGAACTGAAAATTTGAACGTCCACCGAAAAAACTGACCCCAGAGAAAAAAAAATCTTGGGTCCGCTACTGTGTTTATGTGAGTATTGTTTGAGGTGTGGTAGGTAGGAGATGATTCATGATTGTTAATGTGGTATTCTTTTAGCATATCATTAGTTATATCCACAGAAAACATTTAATTTTTCAGTGTTTTCTTTGCGTGCAGCATTATTCGATTCTATAAGACGATAACCAAGTATGAGTAAGGTAGAGATGCGTTGTAACATCCGTGCTTGTAATCATTGTGAACAATTCTGTTATCAATAAAACAATGTTATTTGATCCCAATGTTTGTTTGGTTGTGTTTTACATTTTTCATGTTTTGACTTTTATTCAATTTCAAACTCTACATCGCTTTCTGGAGAGTTATACGCAAACTGATGCGTAAACGTAATCAGTTTAATGCGAAAAATACTCCGGAACATCAACATATACTTAACATACCTTAAATAACCTTTACATAACTTAGAAATAAGTTTTGAAGGCTTTGGTATGGCAAAAACAAGTTAATTCGTCTACAGGGACTAAATTTGACAAACTGCGAAAGTATGCCAATTTAAACTATAACAGACATTCTGGAACATGACCATAAGTTAAACATACCATAAATATCCTTCACATATCTTAGAAATAGGCTTTGAGGGGTTCGGTGTGCTAAAATAAACTTTTGGGTCATTCAGGGACTAAAAGTGTCAAAAAGTGCATAAGTTTGCACTTTCGCGCATAACTTACGTTCTGAATACATCCGGACATCCAAAAATTTATGTAAGCACTATAATATTTTATTTTAGCGTTTGGCTTGAGAAAAATCCATTCGTCGCGTCATTTGGATCGTTTTTCGCGCTTATGCGCATTCCGTCGTAATTAAACGAACCGACATCCGAGATATTTTTGAGCATGTTTTGAGTTCCCTATACTTTAACTTCATTTTAGAGCCTTGAAATGAGGTTAACGGGGTTCAAACGCATCAAAAATAGCTTAAACGGGCTGCAGGGACCATTTCTGCCATTTTTGAAACATTTCTGAAACAGGTGCATGGTGGCGTAGCGCGAGCCCTAAGGCTCTTACCGTCGCGCTACGCGACTGCCTAACCAGATCAGATAAGACTGATTAGTCAGCAGATTTCAGCTGATTAACTCACAACCACACACTCACACTTGCCCTTTCAGCTCATTAGGGGCCATTTTTAGTCACCACAACATTTCAACAAGTGTACGCACGAGATTCGATCACGTTATTCAAGAAACGATCTTAACGGTTCAGGAAATACTATAAATACCCCACCCCCATTTGCTTCAAACTCACTAGAATCTGATCTAATGTGCTCTAAGTTGAAACCTTTGTTTCATACCTGAGCTATTTTGATCTAGATTAGCATTCGGGGACCCTTCGTAAGTATTCTTTCGTTCTTTTATTGCTTTTCGAGTCCGAAAGTCAAACTTTGTTTGACTTTCTGCGTTGACCATTAGCATATAGGGAATAACCTTCCGAGGTTATACCTTATGGTCGCTCCGTTTAAGTAGTTGTATGATAGGTAGTTTATATGCCTTAGGTAAATTACCAAAATGCCCTTTTTACGCCAAAATTCATTTTAAGCATATGTAACATAACTTTTGGTATCTAAACTGATTTGGTAACAATATTAGATATGTTAAGGCATATTTTACTTGTCATAGGACTAGTTAGGCGTTCCGAACGCGTTTTACGCGAACGACGCGTTAAAGTAGCATAAGCTACCTAAACGGGTAGTAATGGGTCGTAAGCTCTTAGGTTAGGTTTCATTTAGTATGTAGGCTTTGTTAAACCATATGACACGATTCTCTATACTCGTTTGGTTTACAAACCCTCATTCTATCTAAATCCTCCGATATAGGTCCGGTTTATTAACATAGTTACCTATATTAGGTGCCGTTTGATTCCGTGATCTCTAGCATTGCTTGGTGGTTATCTTAGGACTTCTGAGCAATCTCAAGTGAGTACATAGAACCCCCTCTTTTAAATGTTTTCAAGGTGTTTATGTGAGTACATAGACCCCTCTTTTACTGTTTTCCAAACTGTTTTGGGGTGAAACACATGTGCCTACTTGTTACTTTCATGTTTTCCATGTTTTCACATCATATACCTGCTATGTTCGTTAGTACATTATAGTACATGTTTTACATTACATTTCATGCTATGTATGCCCATTGTGTGCGTACTTAGTACATTGTTTTACATTACCTTACATACTATGTATGCCCATTGTGTGCGTACTTAGTACATTGCTTTACATTACATTTCATGCTATGTATGCCCATTGTGTGCGTACTTAGTACATTGCTTTACATTACATTTCATGCTATGTATGCCCATTGTGTTCGTACTTAGTACATTGTTTCACATTACATTTCATGCTATGTATGCCCATTGTGTGCATACTTAGTACAGTCGTTTTCATCACATGCTTACATTTTGGTATGACATTTGGTTTGTTTAACATGGAACAATACATTCATTAACATTGATCACGCCGTTCGTTAGTAGGTAGTGGTACCATAGGAATTGACAACTCCCGTTCCTGAAATCCTGGGTTTATTTGGATTGGAAGGAATGACCGAATTCGATATACATAACTTAGATAAACCTTTAATTTGTTTAAGGGTTTATCGCCACAGTCTCAAGGCTTGGATGTATGCATTTTCACAATACCGCATAGATGTTTATATCAGTATAGCAAGCATTTGTTCCACGAAACATAACTTTGATTTAAACCATGTTTTACTTCAATACCTTGTTTTTGTGCAGTTTACATATGGTTTAGTTGATATATTTCACATACCATACATGACATTTTTGGATACACATTTCATGATTTACATTAGACATAAACATTTTAACATTGATATACATAATTCATGATTTACATTAATCACAGATATTTGATATGGCTTACACGATAACATTTTGACATTTGATTATACATAAACAATTTACATTGGTGGTTTGGTTTGAGTAAGTGATTTAAGTAACGAGGCGTGTGTAATATGATACAAGCCTGGTGGATACGCCGCTGGTACTTCCTATATATAAGTGTTTGTATGGTATTACATATCGTAGCGTTATTTGAATCATTTCAATTTATGACACATGACATTTTATACAAATAACATACTTTTTACAAGACATTGTTTACAAACAACTTATCTTACACAAACTCATTTTTACATGGTTATTCATTTAACCTTACATTTATTTATACATATCATCTGATCTTACCGTTTTTCAAATAATTTATAAGACAAAGCAAATTACAAAGTTCATGACTAAACATTTTCTTAAACACAAGTCATGAATCATATTTTTACAAAACCTATGTATCTCACAGGCATTTTTATGCTGACGTACCTATTTTCACATGTGTTTTCAGGAGCTTTTCCGTAGGATGATGATCGTGACACTAGGGCGGACCTGTGCCTTAGAGACATAAAACGAAGATAGACTTAGTTTAATTATGTTTTGTATTCTTGTTTTGTTTAAGACAATGTAACTCTTATGTTGATAAATAAAATTCAACTTTGTATGCCATGGTTATGAAACAATTAATTCTGTTACAACACTCCCCGACGTTTTCCGCCACGTTTTGTATGTTATACGTGGTCGGGGTGTGACAGAAGAGTTGGTATCAGAGCCAATGGTTATAGGGAATTAGGTTATTAGTAATTCTTTGACCTAGACTATAACCTTTCTAGGAACCTAACACAAGTTATCTTGTGTTTAGATCTTAAAACATGCACATCACCTATCCTTAGGTGATTATCAAAACAAGAACCCAATTTTCCGAAACGATTTTTGAAAAACAATCTTCTGTTTTTGGATAATTTATTACATGGTTTTGAACCCTCTTTTGTAAGGTTTTGAACCCTTCCAGTTTAACTAAAATTTTTGGCTTTATGCCTTTGAATTTTCAAAATCTCGTCAAAGTTTTGGGTTTTAAATAATGTGAACATGTGCAAACTGGAAGAGTGAATGCCTGTATTCTGGGTTTTCTGTCTAGGCAAGCACTTCGTATATATCTCATCAGACGCGAGACCAGTTGTGCTTACCTGGGAATTCTTGGGATGAGTGTTCACTTATAGGCGAGCATGTCTTCGCGATACATTATTTTTGATCCATTTACTTTGATTAGTCACTGTGCGTCGTTTGTTTGCTTGGTAATGCGGACGAATGACCACCATCTTTGCTTCTGTTAATTTTGTTTCATCTCATTCTCTTCATCCAATCATCTCACTCGTTTCCTTTCATGTTTTCCTCTTTTAGAATGCCTCCTCGACGCGAAAACCAGATAGCGACTGCCGAACTGGCAGAAATCATTGCGCAGCAGATGGCTGCTCAATTCCCAAATCTCTTTGCTCAATGGCACCAAGCCAACAACAATAACAATGCTCCATGCAAATACAAGGATTTTAACTCGGCTAAACCACTCAAGTTTAGTGGTTCTGAAGGAGCGACTGGGCTTCTTCAATGGTTCTTCTTCAATGGTTCTTCTTCAATGGTTCGAGAGCATTGAGAATACTTTTCGCCACGTGCAGTGTCCTGACAATCGCAAGGTCGAGTTTTCTTCGAGTGTGTTTCAGAAGAGGGCTCTTACATGGTGGAATGGGGTAATGAGAGACCATGGTGCAGAAGTTGCTCTAGCACAGACATGGGCTGAACTTAGAGCTCTTATGATGAGGGAGTTTTGTCCTCGTCATGAACAACGAGCGTTGGAGAAGGAGTTTGATGACTTGAAACAAGATAGTGGCGAGCACAGGGCATATACTGATAGGTTTGAGGAGTTGAGTCTGCTTTGCCCGACTATGGTTACCCCACTCGACAAGGCTATCGAAAGGTACATCGACGGCCTACCTGACTCAGTGCAAGACATCATTACTGGTAGTAACCCTGCCACACTCCGTCAGGCGATCGAGTTATCAGCGACATTGACTGAGTCGCAGATTCGGAAGAATAAATTACATAGGAAGGGTGACAAGGGCAAGAAACAGTCGGCTGACAAGGAAGATAGCAAGAAAGGTCAAAACAAGAATGGAAAGGATTCTGGTTCATCGAAAAGGGCAAGGAAGCGTAAGGCTTCCCAAAACTATGATGTCACTGCCCACGCTAACCAGGCAGCTCCCAACCAACCCGCACAGCCTCCAGCGAAGAAGCCCTATTCAGGGAATGCACCTTTGTGCAATAGATGCAACAGTCACCATCAGCCGCAACATCAGTGCCGTTTCTGTACTAACTGTGGGAAGTCAGGTCGTCTTGCCGATGTTTGTCGGTTTGCTCAAAATCGCGCAGTTCAGAACCCGGCTCAACAAGTTGCTCAGCCTCTTGCTCAGCAACAGGGTTAAGCTGCACGACCACACTACCCACCAGGTGCTTGTTATAACTGTGGGGATCTGACCCATTACAGAAACCGGTGCCCAAGGCTGGCTAACCAGAATCAGAATCCAAATCAGAATCAGGCTCTGGCTCGAGGGCGAGTTTTCAACATGAATGCTCATGAGGCACAAGCAGACAATGAAGTGGTGAACGGTACGTTTTTTATTAATAATCAGCCTGCATCTGTTCTCTTTGATTTGGGTGCCGATAAGAGTTTTGTGTCATTGTCTTTTGAGCCAATGCTTCGCGTGTCTAGAATGAAACTAGGTAAACCTTTGACAGTAGAAGTTGCTAGTGGTGAACCCATTGTTCTTGATTCTGTTCTTCGCAACTGCCAGTTAAACCTTAACGACCATCTTTTTCCTATTGACCTCACGCCAATGCAACTTGGAAGCTTCGACGTTATAGTGGGTATGGATTGGTTATCTAAGCATCGCGCAGAGATAGTTTGTTCTAAGAAGATTGTTCGTGTGCCGCTGTCGACAGGCGAGATCCTACAGGTTCGTGGTGAGAAGCCTGCCGGTGGTCTCAAACTCATGTCTTGTTTTAAAGCTCGGAAATATCTGCGGAAGAACTATGTGGCCTTCTTAGCACATGTTACAGCAGATAAAGGCAAGGGTAAGTCTATTTCAGATATTCCTGTCGTTCGGGGTTATTCTGAAGTATTCCCTGAAGATTTACCTGGTCTACCTCCAGCACGCCAAGTCGAGTTCCGTATTGATCTCGTACCTGGTGCAAATCCCATTGCTAGAGCTCCATATCGTCTTGCACCGTCTGAGATGCAAGAGCTATCTAAGCCGCTTCAGGAGCTCTCTGACAAAGGTTTTATCTGTCCTAGCTTTTCACCCTGGGGTGCTCCCGTTCTTTTTGTCAAGAAGAAGGATGGATCTTTTAGGATGTGTATCGATTATCATGAGCTTAACAAGCTTACCATCAAGAATCGATATCCCCTACCGCGCATAGACGACCTCTTTGATCAGTTACAGGGCGCTTCTTATTTTTTCAAAGATTGATCTGCGATCTGGATATCATCAACTTCTGGTGCATGAAGAAGATATTCCCAAGACAGCGTTCCACACTCGTTATGGGCATTATGAGTTCACAGTCATGCCATTCGGTTTGACTAATGCTCCTGCTGTTTTCATGGACTTAATGAATAGGGTCTGCAAGCCTTATTTGGATCAGTTCGTCATTGTTTTCATTGACGACATCTTGATTTATTCTAAGACGCGAGCTGATCACGAGCAACATCTTCGTCTTACTCTGGAACTCCTAAAGAAAGAGCAACTTTTCGCCAAATTCTCCAAGTGTGAATTCTGGCTTAAAGAAGTTCAATTCTTAGGACATATTGTCAACGAACAAGGTATTCATGTAGATCCCTCCAAGATCAGTGCGATTAAGGATTGGGATATGCCTACTACTCCTATTGAAGTTCGTTCTTTTCTTGGTCTAGCGGGTTATTACCGCCGCTTCATTGAGAACTTCTCAAAGATTGCAGTTCCTCTAACTGCTCTAACTCAGAAGAACAAGCCCTTTGAGTGGGGATTCAAGCAAGAGGAAGCTTTTCAACACTTGAAACAAAAACTTTGCGACGCGCCTGTTCTGACTTTGCCTGAGGGCAATGATGATTTCGTCGTTTATTGTGACGCATCTAAATTGGGTCTTGGCTGTGTCCTGATGCAAAGGAACAAAGTCATAGCATATGCATCGAGGTAGTTGAAGATACATGAGAAGAACTACACCACTCATGATCTTGAGTTGGGTGCAGTTGTCTTCGCTCTTAAGACCTGGAGACACTATTTGTACGGTATAAAATGTGTGGTTTTCACGGACCACAAAAGTCTTCAGCATATCTTCAACCAAAAAGAACTCAACATGAGGCAACGACGTTGGGTCGAGCTTTTAAACGACTATGACTGCGAAATTCGCTACCATCCTGGTAAGGCGAATGTCGTAGCCGATGCATTGAGTCGTAAGGAACGTACTAAGCTTCATTGTGTCCGTGTTCAATCTGTTATTCAAGCTCGATCCGATATCCAAGCACGCATTTCTCAGGCTCAACAATCTTGTGTTTCACAAGGTTTGATGGATAAGGAATTTCCCTATCACATAACACCTGATCTGGAACTGAAGGACAATGGATCGTATTACTTCATGGACCGTTTGTGGGTCCCAAGCCAAGATAACCTTCGCACCTTGCTTATGGATGAAGCTCATAAGTCGCGTTATTCTGTTCATCCTGGCTCAGATAAGATGTATAAGGATCTTCGTATTCACTATTGGTGGCCTGGTATGAAGAAAGACATTGCCTTATACGTATCAAAATGCCTTACTTGTCTAAAGGTTAAGGCTGAACATTAGCGTCCTTCTGGTTTATTGGTGCAACCAGAGATCCCAGTTTGGAAATGGGAAAACATTACTATGGATCTCATTACTAAACTTCCGCGCACAAAGAAAGGTCATGATGCCATCTGGGTAGTTGTTGATCGTCTTACTAAGTCAGCGCATTTCTTGCCAATCCGTGAGGATTTTCCTGCTGACAGACTTGCTAAAATCTATGTGGATGAAATTGTAGCTCGACATGGTGTTCCTTTGAACATCATTTCTGACAAAGATGCTCGCTTCACTTCTCATTTTTGGAGAACCATGCAATCTGGTATGGGGACCCAACTTAATCTGAGCACGGCTTATCATCCACAAACGGATGGTCAATCTGAAAGAACAATCCAAACTCTGGAGGATATGCTTAGAGCTTGTGTGATCGACTTTGGTGGTAGTTGGGATTCACATCTTCCGTTAATTGAATTCTTCTACAACAACAGTTATCACACCAGCATCAAAATGGCTCCTTTCGAAGCTCTCTATGGTCGAAAATGTCGTTCACCAGTCTGCTGGAATGAGATCGGCGAAGCTCAACTTACTGGACCTGCCCTCATTTTAGAGACAACTGACAAGATAAAGAAAGTTCGTGATAACCTTCAGACAGCTAGAAGCCGTCAAAAGAGTTACGCAAACCCAAAACGCAAGCCCTTGGAATTTCAAGTCGGTGATCGAGTATTACTTAAGGTCTCACCTTGGAAAGGTGTGATCAGATTTGGAAAGAAAGGAAAACTTGCACCTAGATATGTTGGACCATTCAAGATCGTCGAAAGAATCGGTAAGGTAGCCTACAGACTTGAGTTACCTCCTGAACTTGGAAATGTTCATCCAACCTTTCACGTGTCCAATCTCAAGAGGTGTTTAGCTGATGAGAACCTCCACATACCACTTGACGAAATTCGTGTTGGTAAAACACTGAAATTTGTTGAGAAGCCAGTGGAAATCATGGAACGTGAAGTCAAATGGCTTAAACGCAAGCGCATTCCTTTGGTCAAAGTTCGATGGGAAGCTAAACGTGGACCCGAGTTTACTTGGGAACACGAAGATCAAATGAAGGCGAAATATCCGCATTTTTTCCCACGAGTTTCCTCTAAATAAATTTCGGGACGAAATTTCCACAAGTAGGGGAGACTGTAACATCCGTGCTTGTAGTCATTGTGAACAATTCTGTTATCAATAAAACAATGTTATTTGATCCCAATGTTTGTTTGATTATGTTTTACATTTTTCATGTTTTGACTTTTATTCAATTTCAAACTCTACATCGCTTTCTGGAGAGTTATACGCAAACTGATGCGTAAACGTAATCAGTTTAATGCGACAAATACTCTGGAACATCAACATATACTTAACATACCTTAAATAACCTTTACATAACTTAGAAATAAGTTTTGAAGGCTTTGGTATGGCAAAAACAAGTTAATTCGTCTACAGGGACTAAATTTGACAAACTGCGAAAGTATGCCAATTTAAACTGTAACAGACATTCCGGAACATGACCATAAGTTAAACATACCATAAATATCCTTCACATAGCTTAGAAATAGGCTTTGAGGGGTTCGGTGTGCTAAAATAAACTTTTGGGTCATTCAGGGACTAAAAGTGTCAAAAAGTGCATAAGTTTGCACTTTCGCGCATAACTTACGTTCTGAATACATCCGGACATCCAAAAATTTATGTAAGCACTATAATATTTTATTTTAGTGTTTGGCTTGAGAAAAATCCATTCGTCGCGTCATTTGGATCGTTTTTTCGCGCTTATGCGCATTCTGTCGTAATTAACCGAACATCACAATCGTACGACCAAACGAACCGACATCCGAGATATTTTTGAGCATGTTTTGAGTTCCATATACTTTAACTTCATTTTAGAGCCTTGAAATGAGGTTAACGGGGTTCAAACGCATCGAAAATAGCTTAAACGGGCTGCAGGGACCATTTCTGCCATTTTTGAAACATTTCTGAAACAGGTGCATGGTGGCGTAGCGCGAGCCCTAAGGCTCTTACCGTCGTGCTACGCGACTGCCTAACCAGATCAGATAAGACTGATTAGTCAGCAGATTTCAGCTGATTAACTCACAACCACACACTCACACTTGCCCTTTCAGCTCATTAGGGGCCATTTTTAGTCACCACAACATTTCAACAAGTGTACGCACGAGATTCGATCACGTTATTCAAGAAACGATCTTAACGGTTCGGAAAATACTATAAATACCCCACCCCCATTTGCTTCAAACTCACTAGAATCTGATCTAATGTGCTCTAAGTTGAAACCTTGGTTTCATACCTGAGCTATTTTGATCTAGATTAGCATTCGGGGACCCTTCATAAGTATTCTTTCGTAATTTTATTGCTTTTCGAGTCCGAAAGTCAAACTTTGTTTGACTTTCTGCGTTGACCAGTTTATGGTCAATGCGAAGTTCGTTTGAACTTCGCAACGTGATTGTAATCACGATGGTTATAGTCCCTTGTGACTATGCCTAATGATTACCACGTTGTCTAGGGTCGTAAGGGTAAGCGATCTAATAAATCGCTTATACCTTCGAACCCGACCCATTTGGTCGATCATTAGGATCCGACCAAACACATTAGGTGACCATAGCATATAGGGAATAACCTTCCGAGGTTATACCTTATGGTCGCTCCGTTTAAGTAGTTGTATGATAGGTAGTTTATATGCCTTAGCTAAATTACCAAAATGCCCTTTTATGCCAAAATTCATTTTAAGCATATGTAACATAACTTTTGGTATCTAAACTGATTTGGTAACAATATTAGATATGTTAAGGCATATTTTACTTGTCATAGGACTAGTTAGGCGTTCCGAACGCGTTTTACGCGAACGACGCGTTAAAGTAGCATAAGCTACCTAAACGGGTCGTAATGGGTCGTAAGCTCTTAGGTTAGGTTTCATTTAGTATGTAGGCTTTGTTAAACCATATGACACGAGTCTCTATACTCGTTTGGTTTACAAAACCCTCATTCTATCTAAATCCTCCGATATAGGTCCGGTTTATTAACATAGTTACCTATATTAGGTGACGTTTGATTCCGTGATTGGATGTATGCATTTTCACAATACCGCATAGATGTTTATATCAATATAGCAAGCATTTGTTCCACGAAACATAACTTTGATTTAAACCATGTTTTACTTCAATACCTTGTTTTTGTGCAGTTTACATATGGTTTAGTTGATATATTTCACATACCATACATGACATTTTTGGATACACATTTCATGATTTACATTAGACATAAACATTTTAACATTGATATACATAATTCATGATTTACATTAATCACAGATATTTGATATGGCTTACACGATAACATTTTGACATTTGATTATACATAAACAATTTACATTGGTGGTTTGGTTTGAGTAAGTGATTTAAGTAACGAGGCGTGTGTAATATGATACAAGCCTGGTGGATACGCCGCTGGTACTTCCTATATATAAGTGTTTGTATGGTATTACATATCGTAGCGTTATTTGAATCATTTCAATTTATGACACATGACATTTTATACAAATAACATACTTTTTACAAGACATTGTTTACAAACAACTTATCTTACACAAACTCATTTTTACATGGTTATTCATTTAACCTTACATTTATTTATACATATCATCTGATCTTACCGTTTTTCAAATAATTTATAAGAAAAAGCAAATTACAAAGTTCATGACTAAACATTTTCTTAAACACAAGTCATGAATCATATTTTTACAAAACCTATGTATCTCACAGGCATTTTTATGCTGACGTACCTATTTTCACATGTGTTTTCAGGAGCTTTTCCGTAGGATGATGATTGTGACACTAGGGCGGACCTGTGCCTTAGAGACATAAAACGAAGATAGACTTAGTTTAATTATGTTTTGTATTCTTGTTTTGTTTAAGACAATGTAACTCTTATGTTGATAAATAAAATTCAACTTTGTATGCCATGGTTATGAAACAATTAATTCTATTACAACACTCCCCGACGTTTTCCGCCACGTTTTGTATGTTATACGTGGTCGGGGTGTGACATGCGTGTAGACCCTCTATTCTGGCATGCTTGTGCCAGTGGGATGATTCAAATACCGTTACTGAATTCAACTGTCTATTACTTTCCACAAGGTCACGCTGAACACACGCACACAAACGTAGATTTTCGTCGCATACTATTTCCCACGATTCCACCTTGCATCCTTTGCAACGTGATTGATGTCAAGTTCATGGCACATAAAGACCTGGAAGAAATTTACGCTAAGATAACGTTGTGTCCGCTAGAAAACAGTATTAAAGGTTACAATGTTAATGGCGGTTGTACTGTATCTGATTTCACTGATAAACTCTCATATTTTGCGAAAACATTGACCGACTCTGATGTATATAGTGGAGGTCTTATTGTACCCAACGACGGTGCTGAGACGATTTTTCCTAAATTGGATTGTTCAACCGATTATCCTGTTCAAACAGTGATCGCTAAGGATATTCATGGTAAGAGTTGGACGTTTCGGCACGCTTACCTAGGGATTTCGAGGAAACATGTGTTAACCACCGGATGGAACGCTTTTGTAATCCGAAAACTGTTGGTTGAAGGATGGTCAGTTGTGTTCATGCGGGCAGAGAATGGTGATCTTTGCGTCGGGATTAGACGTCCTAAGTTGACGAAAAAGGGTAGAAACGTAAAGTTTAGTGGAAGGGGGTTAGAAGTTGGGGTGTTCAAAACCGGATATCTGAACCGAAAATTTCGGATACTAGATTTCACTATCCGAATCCGTATATCCGAAATTTCGGATATCCGATCGGATAGTGAATCGGATATCCGAATATCCGATTTTTATTTAATTTTTATTTTTTTATTATTATTTTATATTTAAAACTGGATATTTCGGATAGTTTCGGATATCCGAATATAAGTTTTCGGATATTTTTCGGATATTTCGGATATTTTCGGATACTTTTCGGATATTTTTCGGATACTTTTCGGATATTTTCGGATACTTCGGATATTTTCGGATATTCGGATATCCGAAAAAAATAAAAATAAAATTTTCGGATATTTCGGATATCCGAAATATCCGAAAATTTTTAAAATCACCATCCGAATCCGAATCCGAAAATTCGGATATCCGAATTTTTTGGATATTTTGGATTCGGATATCGGATAATTCGGATCGGATTTTCGGATGCGGATAGTTTTGAACACCCCTAGTTAGAAGTGAGGGCTGATGATGTTATACAAGTTGCGTCTCTTGCTGTAAAGGGTCAAGCGTTCGAGATTGGTTATTATCCGCAAGCGGGCACTCCAGAGTTTGTTGTAAAGGCGTCGTATCTAGATACTGCAACGCGTGATCAGTGGCGTGATGGAATGAGGTTCAAAATGGCGTTTGAAACGGAAGGCTTGTCGCGAAAAAGTTGGTTTATGGGAAGTGTGTCTTCTGTTCAAGACGTTGACCCATTGCCCTGGCCTAAATCACCATGGCGTTGTCTACAGGTAGTATTACTAGGGTTGTAAACGAACCGAACGAACACGAACAAGGCCTTGTTCGTGTTCGTTCGTTAAGGAAATAATTGTGTTCACGAACGGTTCATGAACATTTACCGAACGAGATTTTATGTTCGTGTTCGTTCATTAAGGAAATGAGCGTGTTCGCGAACGGTTCATGAACACAAATAGATTTGGCAAACGCGACGAAGGATAAAGATAGATGGCCCAGAGAGTAGCACTCGAACTTGAATCCCTTATTGTGGAACGGAGGTCGATCGTATTCGCCGATGTAAATAATGAGAAATGAAAGGGAAATAATGCATAAACAAGGTGAAAGTGGGTTTCCTAGTTTAATTGTTAGGGTAATAAAATAAATAAAAGTTTAATAATATAAAAAGTACAAATAAAATATAAGAAAGTACAACGATCTTCAATTAAAACACAAACATACGAATATAAACGAATGCAAATCAATGAATGTTCACGAACACGTTCACGAACACCTTACCGAACGTTCACGAACACAATCGAACGAACGAGACCTCTGTTCATGTTCGTTCATTTAACTAATCGAACGAAATTTTTTGTTCATGTTCGTTCGTTTATTAAACGAACGAACATAAACGAACTTCCCGCCGAACGGTTCACGAACGAACATAAACGAACTTCCCGCCGAACGGTTCACGAACTGTTCGCTGAACGTTCGGTTCGTTTACAGCCCTAAGTATTACCTTTAAAACCTCCCAAATTTCATTTTAAATAGCATTATGTTATTATTGTTGCTGCTGTTTGTTAGATATATATAACTTAAACTTCATATATATTATTAGTTATTATATCCTAAGTGTAATTATGATAAGAACTGAAATTCAGATTTGATTGAAACAAGACAAACAAGATAGATAATCCAATTCGAGAAGGATGAGGTCTCCAATTAGGGCTGTTCATGAGCCGAGCCGAGCCGAGCCAGGCCAAGCTCGGGCTCGGCTCGATTATAAACCGAGCTGGCTCGGCTCGGCTCGGATTTGAAACCGAGCTGAAAATCTAAGCTCGGGCTCGGCTTGGTTTTAAACCAAGCTAGCTCGGCTCGGCTTGGTTTGGCTCGATTTTATAAAAAAAAACTAATATATACCTCTTAAAATTTAATAGCCTAAAATATTATTCAATAATTTAAAAGAATTTATTCAAAATAAGTTCAACATAATACAATTCAAACCAAAATCAAGTTTAACAACGCAAAAGAAGTTTTAATTTCAATAAAATACAATATTAGTTCATTAGTATGGTAATCAATCTTCAAATATGCCATAAATATCAAATTACAAACCTATATACATGTAAATAATAATCAGTTTTTTTTGTAATATATTATAATGTATATAAAATTAAAACTTATTATAAGTAAAATAATTCGAGCTAAACCGAGCCGAGCTACAAAGCAAGCCGAGCCGAGCCGAGCTAGGCTCATTTTCTAACCGAGCCGAGCCGGCTCGGCTCACTTTTAAACCGAGCCAAATCGAGCGAGCTTTTTCCGAGCTAAATCCAAGCGAGCTTCGAGCGAGCTCCGAGCCGCGAGCTTTTTGAACAGCCCTATCTCCAATTAAAAGGTTTAAGTACCCTATTTTTTATAGAATAAACATCGACCCCCTAAAAGGAAAACAGAGCCTGCTATTTAACATAATATTTGGTGTTAACTACTTCTAAAAACTTGGTCTTCTAACTGCTCCCCACCATTCAATTTTCCCGCCACTCACATTAATTGGGTCTGACCCGCACCAGGTTCATATCAAATTATATCCTCAGTATTATTATTAAGGTAGTTAAAGTTAGTTAAATAAGCTTGTTAAAAACTAGTTATTCCAACCACCACTCGAGGTGTGATGATTGGATGTGTATATACATTATGTATATATACGAGAAAAGGTCCCCGTGCTTTGCTGTGGGACCCTGACGTGGTTAAGTACTTAAAAAGAATGGTAGGAAGTCGAGTAGATTATGTTATGGAAATTGAAACCTATGAAGTTGTTGCGGGTCGTTGTAGGGACAGTAATTCAACAAAAGAAAACATAAAAAAAGGTAAAAGTCGAAACTTTAGAAACTTGAGAAGTTGAGAGGTGAGTTCTGACACTTTACAAACTTGAGGGGCTAGAAGTGTGCGGCAGCAAAGGGCAAATGTACAAAGTTGAGGGGTTAAAGTTAAAACTTTAGAAAGTTGATAACTTGAGGGGTGAGTTATCACATTTTACAAATATGAGGGGCCAGACGTGTACGGTGGATAAAAGTTCTAGGGTTAAAAGTGTGCGGCGGTAAAAATCGTTAACTCCATCCATTTTCTCTGTTAAGTCAGGGGTATTTTTCGTCTTTTTTGTCAACTTAAAAGGCAATGCGGTCTTTTTCACTTTATGTACAAGCATTTAGTATAATGTACAAGTATTCAAAAGACCGAATTGCCCTTTAAGTTAACAAAAAAGACAAAAATACACATGACTTAATGGAGAAAAATGGATGGAGTTAACTAGCCGGATGAAAATGGCAAGATTTCAAACCTTTTACATCCAGATGTGAAAAAAGTCAAAAAAACAAACCTTTGGGCGAAAGTCGCAAAACTGGCCAAACCTAGGGACGAAAATGGCATTATGTAATTCATGCTGCTGTTTGTTATTAAGGTAGTTAAAGTTTGTTGAAAGCTAGTTATTTTCCTGATTTTCATTTTTTTCAAGATAAAATGAACTAAACATATAATACATGGTTGTAAAACAAGGTTTCCAAGGCCGAGTACTCCCCGAGTAGTCCCTACAAGGCAGGCTGCCGATGCGACTTTCTTTGACTCCGCCTAATTACTCGGAATCGGTCAAACGCGGTCAACCTCGGCCAAAATCATATCTAGTAGGTCAACTCGAGCCGAGTTTAACTTAAAAAATAATAAAACATAATTTCTATGCCTATCATATTAAAGAATGAATATCATTTTCACGTATTTTGTTATAGATATTAGTAAATTTATGTTATTTGACATATATTTAATTTCCAAAAACTAATTTCTTTATAATTTAACATGTCCGAGTACTCCCCGAGTACTCTCCGCCTAGGCCGAGTCCTCTCAACTCTCCGGTCGACCAACTAGGGAGCGCCTAGCGACTTTTGCAACCATGATGTGTAGGTTATATGGGATGATGAGCAAGATCTGCTACAAAAGGTGAAGCGCGTAAGCCCATGGGTGGTTAAACTAGTGTCAAACATGCCCAGCACTCATATTCCCGCAAGCATACAGGGCGCCAGGCGTGATCACTTACAGGCCCCGTTACGGGATCTTTGACCCGACCCACATACTTGAGTTAAGCCTCTTCCCTAAACACTTGGATGAGTCTCGTGAAACTATAGATCTGACCATTGGTCGTAGCAGCAATAACTTGAAGAAAAACGATGATAAACCTATTCTTCGACTATTTGGTCGGTCAATAGACACTGACGAGCAAGTAAACCATTCATCAGATGAAAAAACAAACGAGGTTAACGTTGTTAAAAAAGATTCAAGGTAAACTCACTCTAGCTTTTCAATCAGTTTATTTGGATAAGCAATTTCAATTCTCAAACGCTTTCGAAACAACTTGTTTTATAACTGTTGTTATGGTGGGCAGAGGCGGAACCACAGTATAAGCAGCCATAGCACGGGCTACGGCTCAACCCCGTATTCACAGTGTTACTTTTTTCGTTTTTATACAAAGAACAACCCTAAAAAATACGAGGATACCCCTAACCATATAAATAGGATATTATAAAAGTGTAAATCTAATTCTTTTTATAAGTCTAAAAATAATTGTGAATAGCCTATTAAGCTAGCCCAATAGCCCAATACCCAAAATAATAATAAAATAGGCCCATTTATATGTTGATTATGGGGGCGGCAATGGGCTTGTTTTATACGCAATCGAATGGACCCAGAATTTTTGAACAATGTCATGGTTTGTGCAATTGAAAAGGTTTTTTTTCATAAAATAAAAGTGGATGACGTAATGGAACGATTTAGATATGAAAAAATAGGATAAATCTATTAGGTATTTGTTTTACTTTATTTATTCATTGTCGTTTTTTTTAATATTGTATGATTGCACAATAACTTTTTTTTGGGATACCCCTGATTTAATAGGCTAGTTCCGCCACTGATGGTGGGTGTTGCAGAATACTGATGACAAATGTCGGATATGTGCTCAAGTCCTTGCGGCCTTGCGAAGAGTTGTATGAACTAGCATTCTGGTGATTTAGGTAACCATTTTCTACGACTAGATATCATATGCAACATTGGATATGTGCTCAAGTGCTCGAAGCTATGTAAAGTGATACAGTCATGTTCGTTGTATCGCTTTTTGATTACTTCTTATGGTTCTACCCAATGATGATTAGAAAATCGTGTACTTTTTTGTTAACTCTCGAGTTTTACTTGTTTTTTTGTCTGGTTTGTGGTATAACATAAAGCGATTGAAATAAGTCATGTGTGGCTATATGATGAGGCAGTAGTTATCTAAGCCAATCGGGTCATTATGTATATATGTAAAAACATTGTTAGCCTTGCCACAGAGGTTGTTTCTTCAACCCGACTTTGATGTGAGAGTAAGTATGTGAGTAATAAATGAGCATGCGCGCCCTTGTTGGTTGGGGTGGTTTTAATAGTTATTTTATTTGGTGAGAGATAACTACAGCGTCCCCTTCCCGTAGGCTAACAAATTCCAGTATCGACAACTCACGGTTGGCTCAATCTTTTTGAAGGTACAAAGCGAAATTGAAACTTGGGGCCTTTTCTGTATTTCAATGGCCCTTTTTTTGTTATTTAAGTAAACCCTGAACATAGATAGCATCACTAGTAAGTTTTTTATAATGTGTATTTAGGACTAAATTATTCAATAAAAGAAATTTCTTTATTAAAAAAATACTATTGAAAAATAACTTTTAAAACTAAATACTTCCTAGAGGTGATTTATACATCAAAAATAATCTACGCACATGTACGTCTGTGTTTCGGTTACCTGTACACACTACTTATAACACGTTCTCAAAAAAAATTACATCGAGTCAATCATTTAAAACAAAACACTACCATACTTTTGAAAAAAAAAAAACTAAAGCGATAGAAAGGCTATAATTTGAAACTTGAGGAAAATTGGAATTTTTCAGAACAAATGAGTGTGTCAGCCAGCCGCCTGACACGAATAAAAATTATACGGAGTCAACCAATTAAAACAAAACACTACCTTATTTTGTAAAAAAAAAAAAAAAAGTAAAACGATGGCATGCTATAATTTTACACTGGGGGCAAAATCGTAATTTGATAGGGAAAAAAGCAAAAACGATGGCAACACAGTAAATTTGAACTGAGGGTAAAATCGTAATTTGACTGGGAGGGAAAGAACAAAACAAATAGCAAAACTGTAAATTTAAAGAGGGCAAAATCGTAATTTGGTTGGACCAATGGGGAAGTGTCAGGGTACTCGGGGCACCCTCGGTGACCCCGTGCGGGGACCAATTTTGCCGAGAGGGGAGGTGCCGCCATCCAGGCGGGGAGTGAAATAGGGGACCAATTTCGGGGAGGAGGCACCGAAGAGGGGAGGAGAGAGAAGGTGGGCCCCCATTCAATCAACCAATGAAAACTTTTTTTTTTTAATAAAAAACAAGTCACCTAAGAGGGAAGTGCCACCATCAAATTGGGGTGTGAGGGGAGTTTAAGAGGGGAGTTGACGTGGCATAACCTGATTGGGTGTGCGTAAGAGAGGGGACTCCCCTCTTAGGGGAGTGCCCCGCTCACCCTCAGGCAGTTGCCGGCACTATTCCCCTCCGTGGAAATTGTAGGGTATTAAAATAAAATAAAATAAAATAAAATTCATGTATAAATCCCAATGTTCTCAAAACCAAACTCGCCGGTCAAACCATAAATCGCCTACACAATTCGTCCAGTTGAGTTCTCTTGAATTATTTTTATTTGGGTTGTCGTTATGACATTGACCGGTTGAACTGAATGGATGGTTGGATTGACTTTTGCTAAAAAATAAATTACTTCTTCAAAATAAAATTTACCATAGCTCCGAGGAAATTTATAGTGGTTTACAATACATTGTGAGTAAATATTGTCAAAACAATTTAAAATTGTGAGTTTCGATAAAAATGCATTTTTATAAACAAATAATAAAGTAGTCAATCTCGAGCTTTAAAAACTCTCCGACTATGATTATTGCTACCCTTGCTTATGTTCGTATGCAAGTGTTTCAGTCATGTATTAATCCCAATGTTCTCAAAACCGAACTCATCGGTTCAAACCACAATCAGTCCAATTAAGTACTTTTGAACCATTTTCATTTGAGTTGTCCGGTTATGACATTGACTGGTTGAATTGTTGGATTGACTTATCCAAAACTATAATTATTTTTCAAAACGCAATTTATTGATTCGCTCCATGTGTTGTCTTAGCTTCTTAGGGAATTTAGAGTAGTTTACTTTGTGAGAAAATACTGTCATACAATTTACTTTGAGTGTTTTGGCGCCTTCGCCTGCAGGCGAGAAAAACAACTAGCTGGAGACAAGAGAGGGATGCCCAGATGGGAATCTCGATCGATAACCAGATCAAAATACCTTCTCATCAACAATCTAGCTAATAACAAATGAGCGAATCTCAAGCTTTAAAAACATCTCTAGTTATCGATGCCTTTGTTTATCTTCATAACTAGAAATAAATATAAATATATTAAAATAAATTATCTTTAGTTGTTTACCAACAATAAAACTCATGTTGGATAGTGTATTTTAAAATAAATTCTGATCAATTATAGAAAGAGCGTACATCACACTTTTTTTTATTTCAATTACTTTTTTTAAAGGTTTTTATTTCAATTACTATAAAGATATATTTACTTATGTATAAATTATAATAATAATTAATAAAGATATAACAAGTTTTTAAAAATAACAGTATTTTCCCTTAAAAATATACTTTAAATAGAGATGAGTTGTTTATCATTGAAGAAAACCGTTAGAAAAATCAGTTACAGTTAGTTAGTTTTAGAGAGAGAAAGCTCTAGTTCTCGTTAATGGAGGATTTGAGGTAGTTGTTGATGATTTTTTGTCTAATTAGAGTTTAATTAATGATATAATGTAATTAGAACAGAGATTTTATTGATGTTCATGAATTGTGATTTCTAACTATTGATTTATCGTTCAGATAAGTTGCAGTAGAGAATCAGTGCTTAATAGAGAAGATTTGAAGTATCTGTGGATGAAATTTTGTCTAGTTAAGGTCTAATTGATGAGATATTTTGGGATATATAGGAGAACTTGAAGTCAAGTTGTGGAGTATATTTGTTTGAATCAAGAAGTTATGAGTATGTGAGCAGTGGCGGGCCCAGGATTTTTTTTCATTGGGGTCCATTTTTTGTGTAAGGATTTTTCACTACCAAACATTAAAATTTTCGGGTCGGTCATCGTAGTCGGGTGCGGGGCTAGGAAATAATGTAGAAGCATGTAGTGGACATGAAACTACTACATTATATGTTGGAAGTTTTATTTGGTAATCAAGTGTTAAAACACTAGTTTAATTTTGATGAAAAAAAATAAACTATAAAAACAAGACATGTAAGACTTGAACTTGGGATCTATTTGTTGGAAGACAAGAGGATTTACCACCACACCATGTTTGCTTTTAATACTATGAGGTCCAATTAATTTATTTTATGGGGTCCTTGAAAAATTTAACATACCAGTTCTACTATTTTCTAAAAAAAGATTGGGGTCCGTGGACCCCAACCCGGACCATGTAGGTCCGCCCCTGTATGTGAGTACTGTTTGAGCTGTGGTAGGTAGGAGATGATTCATGATTGTTAATTGTTAATGTGGTATTCTTTATGCGTATCATTAGTTATAGAGTTAATTGCCCGGATGGTCCCTGTGGTTTAACATTTTTTACATTTAGTCCCCACCTTTTGAAAATAGCAGGTATGCTCCCTATGGTTTGTCATTTTGTTACTCGGATAGTCCCTTGACATTTACTCTGGGGACTATCCGAGTAACAAAATGACAAACCATAGGGAGCATACCAGCTATTTCAAAACTAACTGATATCTACCCAGGGACTATCCGAGTAACAAAATAACAAACCATAGGGAGCATACCTGCTATTTTCAAAAGGTGGGGACTAAACGTGAAAAAACGTGAAACCACAGGGACCATCCGAGCAATTAACTCTTAGTTATATTATTTGAAAGAGTTAAATGCCATTTTAGTCAATGTGGTTTGGGCCAGTTTGCCAGTTTAGTCCAAATATTTCATTTTTAACATGTGGGTCCAAAAAGGTTTCACAGTTGCCATTTTAGTCCCTGTGGTTTGGGCCATTTTGTCAGTTTAGTCAAAAGGTTTCATTTTTAACCTGTGGGTCCAAAAAGGTTTCACAGTTGCCATTTTAGTCCACTTTGGTTTGGGTCATTTTGCCAGTTTAGTCCAAAGGTTTCATTTTTAATCTGTGGGTCCAAAAAGGTTTCACAGTTGCCATTTTAGTCCACTTGGTTAACTTTATCCATTTTTTCTGTTAATGAGAAGGCCAATTTGGTCATTTTGTATGTAATTCTGTTAACTAAAAGGCCAATTCAGCCATATAAAATGACCGAATTAGCCTTCTCGTTAACAGAAAAAATGGATGAAGTTAACCCAGTGGACTAAAATGGCAACAGTGAAACATTTTTGGACCCACAGGTTAAAAATGAAACCTTTGGACTAAACTGGCAAAATGACCCAAACCACAGGGACTAAAATGGCATTTAACTCTAATAGAAAATATGTGAAACTGCCTTAACTTTTAAGTATATTATCTGTTTACAGGCGCTTTTGATTCTAGAAAACGAGTATCAAATATGAACGAGGAAGAGACGAGTGTAGACCGTCTATTATGGCACGTGAGTGCTGGTGGGAAGATTCAAATGTCATTGCCGAATTCATACGTCTATTATTTTCCACAAGGTCACGCTTAACACACGCATACATATGTAGATTTTTGTTAGATACCTAAGGTTAAACCTTGCATCCTTTGCAAGGTGATTGATGTCAAGTTCCTCCTGGCACATTTAGAACAAGAAGAAGTTTACGCCATGATAACGTTGATCCCAGTAAAAAACGATGAAAGAAATCTGGCAGAGGCCGCTGGTAAATTTCTTTCTGTACCTGATGAACTCTCATATTTTGTAAAAACATTGAAACCTACGGAGGCCGCTGGTAAATTTATTTATGTACGTGGGGATAAGGCAGAAATGATTTTCCCGGAAATGAATTATTCCGAAATAAAACCATCCACTTATGCAATGATGACAACTAAGTGTCACACCCCGTAAAAATTCAACACCAAATTTCAGCATTCTAGAACTTTCTGGGGCCATCTAGTCGCATCTAGAGGCGTCCGGAACACTCTTAAACAGCCCGTATTTTTCGAGCAACATTGGGACACAAGATACATGAAAATCCAACCAAGAAGGGTCTAGAATTTGTTGGAAAAGGCTGGTCAAAACAGCCCCAAAAAAATCTGCCAAGAACTCTCTAGAAACATAGTAAAATATCATGATATTTGTAAGGAATTATCTACATATTATGTAAGAGATATTATGTAAATAGTGTTCTAGATAAAGAACACTCTAGATAGTTGGCAACTAGTATAAATAGGCATGATGGGGTCTCATTTGAGACGCCCCCAAACACTTGTAAACTCATAACTATCTTGTACTCTTTCTTTGTTAATACAAAGCTTTTTACTTGTATACTTGTGTTTAAGTGTCTGGGCGATTTTGGCGATTCTAGGGTTTTTGCGTTTTCTTCTTCTTCGTTCCTGCTTCTTTTCTTTTGTGTCTCGTTCTGTTTCATTGATTTCTCTATGGAGTCAATGATTTCGTCTATGGTTCCTCCTGACATTCCTCCTGATTTGGGGACAGGAGGTGGAGTCATTAGGTCTGAGGGTTTGCTATCGTCAGAGGGTTCTTCGATAGACTCGGTAGGATTGAATGGTGATCAGTTGAATGTGTCCGGTGACCAAAGGATGAGAGAGGTGGTTGTTGTGCCGACGGTGGTCTCTAAGGTTTCGCGTGGGTTCCAAATCTCTAACTCAGGTATTGCTTATTGGATTGTTCTTTCTGAAGTCGATTTGTTATTTTTAAAGGGTATGTTGGGGGACAATTGGGTATTCCGTATGTGTAATGGGAAGCTAGAAATAAGTAGTTCAGATCTGAGGGTCGCGTTCAAATCGGAGTCTGATTTAGAAGGGTTTGGAGTTAATTTCTCTGTTATGCTCTGTGTGGAGGGGAAGGGACTTCAGGGTTGTGATTTTGAGCAAGTATCTGGGTTATTTGGGTCTGTGCAAGAGATATTATCTGGGATTGTGCAGATGTGTGGTGTTAAGTCTGTGGATGGGGATCTTAGGAATGTTATGAAATTCCCTCAGTTAGAAGTTAATGCTAATGCATTTGAGCTTAACAGTAATGCCAATTTTGTTTTGCCGAATAAAAGGAAGAAGAGGTCTGTAAAGAATGAAGGAATGCAGGTTAAAACATGTAAAGTGTTGTGGGGTAAGGATAAATACTTTAAGAAGTCTGTGAAGTGCGGTGAGGAGATGTGTAATGAAGTGCTGCCAGATGGAGCTGCTGCCTGTGAATTAGCTGCTGATTTGAACAGGAATAAGAGGAGTGGTGGTGGTAAGGAATTTATTAAGAAAAGTGGGAAAGGGAATGTTAGTCCCATTCCAGGACAGCAGTTTAAATTTGCTACATCTGTTCTGGAACTTAAATTTAGTCCGGGTTCAAATGATGGAAAGGTTAGGACTGAGGTTCCTATTTTTCTAGGATGGGTGATATTACTAAGGGGGCTAACATGGCTAGTGGGCAGAAGGGTGTGAAGAATAATAATAGGGTATCTATAAAGAAACTACTTCAGGAGAAGTCTGCGGAGTTAAAACTTATTGTATTACTAAGAGTGATATGCCTTTTCTGAATAGTTTGAAACCTGCTGCGAAGTCTATTTTGAACTCGGTTATTTTGAAAGATAATGTGGTGTTTACTACTGTTAGAGGGGTGGATAAAGGGGTTGATAAGGAGAAGGAGAAGAAGACTTATGCTGGTTCTGTTGGGGGTCCTAAAACTGTGATAGCTGAGAAAGTATGTTACTATCCTCCTAAAATCCTTGAGAACGGGGATATGGTAGCTGTTATCAAGCCTGAGAAGATTGTTGAGGCCAAAAAGGTGTATAGTGCTTACTTGTATGGATATTTTGTGGGAAAAGATCTGCCTAGTGGTATGGTTCGGTTTCACTTGATGAGAATGTGGAAAAGGTTTGGAATAATAAACATTTCTACGAATAGCAGTGGAGTGTTCTTCTTCAAGTTCAGAAATGAAATAGGGATGGTGAATGCTATGGAAAAAGCTCTGTGGCTTGTGAATGATATTCCGTTGTGTTTGAAAAAGTGGGAGGCTGGGTTGTGTTTAGAAAAGACTGAACCTAGTGTTATTCCTCTACGGGTAACCCTTCCTAATCTGCCTTTGGAACTTTGGAACACTGAAAGTATCTGTAGTATGTTGAGTTGCATAGGGAAGCCAATTCTATTTGATAGAGTTACAGCAGAAAGATGTGCTATGGTGGAAGGTCCTTCGGGGTTTGCTAGAGTTTTGATAGAGGTTAGTGCTGATTCTGAGTTGCCTGAATTTGTTAAGGCTTTTTATCCTAAAGATGATGGGATCTCTGGGGATACCAAGTTGGTTAAAGTTGTTTATCAACTAAAAGTCAAGAAGTGTAAAGATTGCAAGGTTTTTGGGCATGAGCTGTTAACATGCCTAAAGAGAATTTTGTCTGAGGCAGAAGTGCAAGAAAAGACCAAAATACTGGTTGAGGATATTAAAGCTGCTGAAGGGAAGGGGTTTCCGGTTTCTGGTAACATTAGTGATGACTTTTAGATCATGGGAAGGAAGAACAGAGTGCAGAGCGGGAATTTTAATTATGGAAATTTTGGGCAGAGTAATGCTAAATCTCTTAAGGGGTATGGTGGGGGTGGTGTTAATCAGAGTGGAAAATGGGGGTCTGTTGGGATAAGGGCTGATAAAGGTGGGACGTCTGGTACTAAGGATTCAAATGGGAGAGTAATTAAAGAGGTGGGGGAAGGGTTGAATAGGGGTACTGGTAACAAGCCTAACAAAGTGGAATATATAGTCAAGCAGCAAAATGTGAAGAGTGGTAAGCAAGGGGGTGTAAAAGATATAGGGGTTGTGAATGTTTCTAACAGATTTGAAGTGTTAAGGAGGATGTGGGGATGGATATGTCTGACACAGGTAGGGGGTCTTCTGGGGATGAGAAAGTTCGGGAGGAAGTTGTCATTAAAGAAATGCATCCTTTAAATTTGAAGTCTAAGATCAATACAGAAAGTGGTTATTTTAAAGTGTATGCTGAACAATTTAATGATGTTGCCCACTATATTTCTAAGAAAGCACTTCCGCCTAGTGATGTTATGAGGAAATGGAATGTGGGTTAGAAAAAACTTTTCCAGGAGCAGTGGGATAATCTTATGTTCGACAAGATGACTAACTTGGTAGAGGTTGAATCTGAAGGTGATGAAATGGCTTGTGATATGAAGGAAGATAATATCTCTGTGGAGAATATTGGGAATGTCCAAGTTTTGGGCAGTCCTTGTGAAGAAGTGATGTCTCAATGAGTAGTCAGGTGATGGTGTGGAATGTGAGGGGTCTGGGTGATGTGGGAAGGCATAGTCTTATTAGAAAAATTGTGAAGGAGAATAATATTAGCGTGTGTGGGTTAGTTGAAACACATTTACAGCAAGATAAGGTTTTGGATATGGCTGCTAAAGTTATTAACAGATGGAAATGGGTTAGTAATGCTGAGGTTTGTGATAATTGGGTTAGAATAGTGGTGGGCTGGGATCCTAAAAAGGTTGATGTTAATATTTTGGAGGTTAAGGAACAGGTTATACATTGTGATATTAAGAGTATGCAGGAGGGTGAGAATTTTCGTTGTTCTTTTGTTTATGGTCATCCTTATTTAAATCAAAGAAGACCTTTATGGAGAGATCTTATTGATTATAGTAAGAGGGTTCAGGATATTCCTTGGATTGCTATGGGGGATTTCAATGCTATATTGCATCCTAGTGAGAAGAATATTGTGCATAGGGGGTCAACTATGGTATGGAAGAATTTAAAGAGTGTGTTGCTGAAATGAATGTTATGGATATTGTGAAGACTAGGTTTCATTTTACTTGGAACCAGAAACCGGGTAGTAGTGATGGTATTATGGAGAAGCTTGATAGAATTATGGGTAATTTGAAATTCATGAGTGAATTTCCTGCTGGGTGTTCTAAATTCTTGTCGTTTTACACATCTGATCACTCTCCTGCTATCCTTATATTTCCGGGTGGGAAGAAGTATGGTCCGAAACCTTTCAAGTTTTGGAACTATCTGGCATCTAAAGCTGATTTTAAACCTATTGTGAAAGAGGTTTGGGATAGGAAATATATTGGGCATAACATGTTTAAGGTGGTTTCTAAATTAAAAGATTTGAAAAAGCCGCTGAGGAAACTAAATAGGCAGCAGGGTAATCTGAATGAGACAGTTGAAAGGTTAAAGTTAGAAGTTGAAAGGATTCAGGATGAGATTGTTATTCATCCGTTTGATGAAGATTTAAAAGTTGAGGAAGTGGTGTATGTGAAGGCTTTTAAAGAGGCTATGTTGGATCAAGAATACATGTTGAAGCAGAAGTCTAGGGTTCACTGGTTGAAAGTGGGTGATCAGAATACTAAGTTCTTTCATAGTCAGTCAAACATACAGAAGTCGTTGATTTGGAGGGTAATCTATGTGAAGGGAAGGCTGTGGGGGATGCTTTTGTGAAGTATTTTAAAGGCATAATGGGTAAGAAAGCTGTTGTTGAGCCATTTAGAGAGCCTGATTCTTTATTCTTGAATAAATTGGATGATAATCAAGCTTTAGCTATGGTGTCTAATTTTACTAAAGACGAAGTGAAGGAGGCTATGTTTTAAATCAATGATGAAAAAGCTCCTGGCCCGGATGGTTACAGTGCTAAGTTTTTTTTAAAGAAGCCTGGGATACAGTGGGTAAAGATGTGAGTGATGTTGTGTTAGAGTTCTTTGATAATGGGAAGCTGCTGAAAGAAATAAATGCTACTGTGTTATCCATGGTACCTAAAGTGAAAGCTCCTAATACTGTTTCGGAATTCAGACCCATTGCTTGTTGCAATGTTCTTTACAAATGTATTAGCAATGTCATTTGTAACAGATTGAAGAGTTGTCTTGACAAGCTTGTTAGTCAAAATCAGAGTGCATTTATTCCGGGAAGGTTGATTAGTGATAATATTCTGTTATCACAAGAATTGGTTAAGGGATATGATTGGAAGGGGGGGTGTCCAAGAGTGGCCTTAAAGATTGACCTGCAAAAGGCCTATGATTCTGTTGATCATGGATTTCTGGAATGTTGTGTAGTATGGTTTGGGTTCCATAAGAAGTTTATAGGATGGGTTATGAGCTGCATGTCTTCTGTCTCCTATTCGGTGGCCTTGAATGGTGATCTTTATGGATATTTCAAAGGGGAGAGGGGGCTAAGACAAGGGGACCCGATGTCCCCTTATTTGTTCACCCTGGTCATGGATGTTCTTAACCTGATCATTAAAAGAAGAATTGGAGAATGTGACAGTTTCAGTTTTCATTGGAGATGTGAGAAGATTGGATTGACACATTTATGTTTTGCTGATGATTTATTTATTTTTTGTGGGCCGAATAAAGATTCGATTGGGGTTGTAAAAGCGGCTGTTGATGAATTTACCTGTGTGTCAGGTCTTGTTCCTAATATGCAGAAGAGTGAAATATTTTTTGGTAATGTCAAAGAAGAGTTGAGAAAGGAGATTCTAAATGTCCTACCTTTTAAAGTAGGGCAGTTTCCTATGAAGTATCTTGGCATACCCTTATCTTCAAAAAGATTGTACCAGGCTGATTGCAGAATATTAATTGACAAGGTGAAGAAAAGGTTCTCGGATTGGAAGGTAAAATACCTGTCTTATGCTGGGAAAGTCCAGTTAATTAAATTAGTCTTATCTTCTTTGACTATTTATTGGTCATCGATGTTTATTTTGCCTTGTAATGTGACTGAGGATATTGAGAGATTGATTAGGGTTTTTTTGTGGAACCATTATGATGGGAGTAGGGGGTTGGCTAGGGTCAAATGGGAAGAGGTGTGTATACCGAAAGCTTGTGGGGGTTAAATATATTGTCGTTAAAACATCAAAACTTGGCTTTAATGACTAAACATATGTGGAACCTGCTGGCAAATAAGGAGTCATTATGGGTGTGCTGGGTTAAAACTTATAAATTATTTGGTAGGAGTTTTTGGGAGATTGGGGAGAATAGATCAGATTCATGGAGTTGGGGTCATTTGTTACAAAATAGAAGGCTTGTGAGGGAAAATTTTATTGTGAAAGTGGGTAATGGTGCTAATACTTTCGCTTGGCATGATTTATGGCATGAGAATGGTGTTTTGGGAAAATTTATTGATAGGAGGGATATCAGAGATGCTGGGTTTGATCAAAATACAAAAGTGGCTGAGATTTATGGTTCTAATGGATGGAGGGTACCTGAAGAGTGGCATAGAAAATATCCTTGGTTAATGTCTATTGACTGTGGGAGTCTTCTTAGTAACAAAAAGGACGTTGTTATTTGGAAAGGGAAGGCAGGGAAGCTGGCTGAATTTTCTGTTAAGCAGGTGTATAACATCTCTGTTATGAAGGGGAGGAAGTGAAGTGGAGCAAGTTTGTCTGGTTCAGCCAGTGTATTCCTAAGCATGCATTTATTATTTGGCTGGCTTTCAGATGCAAATTACTTACCCAAGACAGATTGTTAAGGTGGGGTTGGGTGGGTGAATTAAAGTGTGCTTTTTGTAAAAGGTGTCCGGATAGTCATGATCATCTATTTTTTAATTGTGAGTACACTAAAGCCATATGGAAGAAAGTTAGAGTCCGAGCTAGAATGGTTGATGCTCCAGTCTCTTGGCAAGATATTGTGATGTAGATAGAGCAGAAAAGGAAAGGTAAGTCTGTTTGGGAAATAATCCAAAGGCTAGTGGTTGCTGCTTCTGTGTATTTCATTTGGCAGGAAAGGAATGGGAGGCTGTTTAGTGATACTAACAGATCTCCTAAACAGTTAGTGGAAAGGATCTTTGAAGAAGTTAGAATGAGGCTTATGGGTTTGAAGTTTAGAGAAAACAGAAATGTAAAGGAAGCTGTTGATTTGTGTGGGTTTAAGGTGTGGAATGGAGAGAATCTTGAAGGTTATTAGTATGTGGAGCAGGGGGTGTAGCTAGGTTGGGTTTGGTCTTGGGGTAATATCTGGGTTATGGGTTGGGTTTGGGGGAAATGATGGGTAGGAAATCGCAGAAATAAGGAGACTCTATAAAACGTGGGTAGTACTCTAGCCTGGTTGGCTTCCTTATCTTCTCATTTTTTTTTTGTTTTTTCCTTTGTGTTGGGTTCTGTGTGTGTGGGTTCCCTTAATCTGTAAGTTCTTTCTTGAACTTAGGATTAAGTCTGCCTTGGATGTTTGGGTTATAGGTCTTTTGAGACTAGGGATGAGTCTTAACCTGGGAGACATAAGGATGGAGCAAGTCTTTTTGTTTAGGAACTTTTTTCTCTCTTTAACTGTTTGTTTTTTTAGATCCATGCAAAGACTTGTGAACCCCTTTGATAATGTGAAACTTGTATGTGTAGTGTCCATTAGATCCACTTGGATCAGATCCTTGGGGATCAGGGGTAGGTTTTGTGTGGGTATCAGCAGGAATAAGGGGACTGAAAGCCTTGTGGGTAGTCATCATTCTAAACACCTTGCGATGTAGAGCTGTTGTTATTTTTCATTCTTATTTGAGCTGCTATTTTTTAGGAAATTTGATCCCGGTTTGTTTTTTTTTTTTTTTTTTTTTTTTGTGGCTAGTCTAAAGGGTGCATCAACCATTCTGGCCACATCTGCGTTTTTTTTATGGGAGAATAGGTTTTAATGTGCTGAGGGGATGCACTTGCCTGGGAGGTATAAGGAAGGTGGTTGCCACTGGTTATAGGAAAAAAATTTCCACCCCTAATATTTTTTGGATTTTTTTAGTTCCCTGCAGTGGCAACCAATCTCGGTTATTATGGTTATGTTGGATTTTTTCTAATCCGTTTCTTGTTTTTCTTTTGAGTCAGTTGTGTCTTTTTATTCGGGAGGGTGAATACTGGTTGCAGCTTGGGCTGGGATTAACAGATGTTTATGGGTTGGAGCTGTTTAGAAAATGTGGGTGTGGTTTGATATTGGGGATCAGCGGGAATGTGGGGAGTTTTCTGGGGTTACTTAAGGATGGAGTATGGGGTTTGTTCAGGAAAGTTGGCAGTTAGGGTCTGTGGTAACAACTGGAAGGGTGTGCCATAGAATATGGGTTGGGGTGGTTTGCATGAGAAGGGGATTATTAAGTTTACTGTTAGAAAATGAAGGTTGGGGTGTTTTGCTATTATGGTATGATATTAGTGAGGGCTGGATATTTAGTAAAATAATGGGGTATTCTGTTATGATTGTTTGGTTTAAGCATAGGGAATGTTTTTGTTGCAGTTTGCAATATGGGTACGGTACATTGGGTTTTGGTTATGGAGCTTGGAGGTCTTTTGGCAATTATTTATGATGTCATCAGTTGATGATTGGCTGCTGCATATGAAAGATTTTTGATGTTTTTTAGTACAACTGATCGGACATGCTGTGATGATTACTGCTGTATGCATAAGGAAGGTTTTTGATTTTTTTGAGGATGCTTGTAAAGGGTATTATGGGAATATTGAGGGATGGGTGTGGAATATTGGGTCTGGGTTGGGATGCAGGGAGTTTCTCTGGAGATTGGGTTGCAGATGTTACTAATGAACGGCTGGGTTGGGCTGTTTTGTTATGGGTGTATAAAGGTTATTCGTTAAGGAATTTGGGGTATGTTGATATGGGTATGGTTGAAAGCTAGTTATATGGGGCTTGATGTGATGGAAGACACAAGGGAGATGGCTGCTAATTTGGAAGACTGCTGGAATGAAGAGTTTTTGTTTTTTAAGTTTTTGGTTATGGTATATATTGCTTGTATAGGTTATGCTTGTGTTCGAGGTTTTGTCTTGTTTTTTTGGTTTGTTTGGTTTTTTGTATAGTTCGGTTAAGTTTTCAGCAATGTATATTAACTGTCTACAGGCTCAACAAGTATTAAACATGAATGAGGAAGAAAAGAATGTAGACTGCCTTTTGTGGCACGCTTGTGCCGGTGGAAAAGTTGAAATGCCCAAGCCGAATTCGTACGTGTACTATTTTCCTCAAGGCCATGCTGAACACACTCTCGCAGATGTAGTTTTTCATGAGATACTTGGTATGTCACCTTGCATCCTTTGCAAGGTGATTGATGTGAAGTTCCTGGTTCATTCAGAAGAGGAAGGAATTTACGCCAAGATTACTTTGGCTCTAGCAAAAGAAGAAGAAAGAAATCTGGTTGCAGAGATCCCTGCTGTTGTATCTAATCCACACTTGAAATTTGTAAAAAAGTTGGCGCGTACCGAGGCGCAAGGCACGTATCTTTCTGTAGATAGGGAAAAGGCGGAGACTATGTTTCCGCCAGTGCATTACTCCGACGGTCCCTCGAGCCACATAATGATGAACGCGAAAGATATGAACGGCCAAGATTGGGAATTCAAACACTTATATGAAAAGGGACGAAAAAGGCATAAACTAACTGCGGGATGGACATCGTTCGTTAATGCTAAACAGCTTGTTAAAGGAGATTCAGTGGTGTTCTCCAAGACTGAAACTGCCGATCTTCGTGTTGGGGTTATTAAAGCTCGATCTGGTAGGGGAAAAGTGAGAGCTGAAGATGTCATTACAGCGGCATCTCTCGCTGTAACGGGTCGAGAATTCGAGGTTGCGTATTATCCTCGTGCGGCAACTCCGGAGTTCGTTGTCAATGCGTCTTTGGTAGATGCGGCACAGCGTTTGTGGGAGGCTGGAATGACCGTTAGAATGGATGTGGACAACGAAAATTGGCTGACGGGAATCGTAACCAGTGCCGAGGCACTTGACCCCATACGCTGGCCTGGATCTCCATGGAGAAGCCTAAAGGTAATTTAATTTTATTGTTTATCAATATTAAGTTAGATTATTGAAGAGTATAACAATATAAGATTATTTAGGTTAAATGGACAGAGTCAGAATGAGGAGAATCAGGTGAGCCCCTGGCTCGTTCAAGTTATCGATGAAAGACCCGCTCTTCGCTTGTTCGGGCATACGATCCACCCCAATTAAAACCACTGTTAAAAAGATAAACTCACTCTAGCTTTCAGTTTATTTGGATAACGTAAACTAAAGATCTATAAAAAAAAATAAAAAAAAATGGTTCAAAACATAAAAAAAAATTATGAAGTCAGTCCAAGCCACCAAAACGAAACCGTTAAACTAAGGATGGACATTTGGTACTTGATACCGGTACTAAATATCCCGTACTACAATATTTTCATCACCCACATTTTGGCGTTTTCAGTATCGGTACTTTTGGTTCGCTACAGGTATTTACCAATTTTTGCCTTCCCATTTTACCAACTTTTACCTTCCCATAACAGTACTGTAAAAATCATTTTCGGTACCAGCACCCAATTTTGACGATTTTCAGTACCGATACCGAGCTCATCCCTACGTTAAACCACCAAAATGGTAGACATTCGTTACACGGCCACTTTGGTTTGTTGGTTTCACAACCGTAGTTCGCGATCCGAAATCCATCTAGCATTTCTGTTCTATTTTCCTCGGATCCAAACACCCCTCTAGATCAAGAAAAAAGCTCTAATAAAAGAAAAAAAGTGGAAACAAATAGCCAATGCTTACATAGTTCATACAAAAAGCGAATCGCCCAAATCCTAAAACAAGTTCTTATCTTCACGTTTTCGTTACTAAACTTCACCAATGGGCAAAGAGCGCAAAAACCCATAACACAACTACACAAACGACCAGTTGACAAAAGAGAAAACAAGACAATGGACTCTACTTTCATCTGCTGCTAGAACCTTCCATGCTACCGCTTGTTCATACGTAATATGACGCCCCATCGTCGACATACAAATCCCACCAGGTAAATGTGTGTACCCCTGAAAACAAATGTGCATTAATATACATAAAAGAAGATGCCATCTATGATATTTTATAAAGATTCATAAAGTCGTGACCTTTTTTCGAAGCTTTCACAGAATTTAAATTGTCATTTTCATCTCCCTAAGTTTTGCGACTTTCGTCCAAAGGTTTGTTTTCCGCATCTGGATTCAAAAGGTTTGAACTCTTGCTATTTTCATCCAGCTTGTTAACTCCATTTTTCTTCTTTAAGTCGGGGGTATTTCCATCTTTTCAGAGGTATTATGTCTTTTTACATAATGTGAGAAAAAATGGATGGAGTCAACGAACCGGATGAAAATGGCAAGATTTCAAACATTTTGGATATAGATGCGGAAAAACAAACATTTGGATAAAAGTTGCAAAACTGGCCAAACCTCCAGGACGAAAACGGCATTTCACTCCAAAATTTATAAAAGAAGTTGAATATTTATCTTGGCAAATTCTGGAACCAACGCCTTTCGTCCAGAAGCATCGAACATTTTATCTAGAGTGATGTCTTGTAGCGAAACAAGCGTTGTCTCCAACATATCAAGCCCCGCTTGATTCGCAAACATAAAAACCGGTAGCGACTGAAAAAACGCAAACAATACATATTCGATTATAAATGGCACAAAACGAGAAGAGGGCAGTTTTGATTTATTTAGTTGTAAAACGGGTCAATTCAAGTTATGCTTTATCTCTCACGAGTCGAGTCAACGGGTGTACTAAAAAAAGAATCGGGCCATACAGTTTGAACGTGTTTGAAAGTTGCCCGATTTATATTTCTAAAGCATAAAACTTTTGAGTTAAATACCTGGTTGGTCCCTGTGGTTTTCAGATTTTGCACCGTTGGTCCTTAACGTTTAATAATTACAAAATTGGTTCCAATGGTTGTAATAATGTAACACGGGTGGTTCTTAGTAGCTAAGGTCTTAAATTTTAAAATTGAAATTTTAAACAAAGAAACGCAAAATCACATATGTAGTGGATTTTAAAAAATATGTAAATTATTGAAATTTTAAAATCAAATTAACATCCATAATTAATAAAGACAAAAACAACATAATTGAAGTGTAAATTATTTAAACAAAGAAACGCAAAATCACATATGTAGCAGTGGCGGACCCAGGAATTATTTGCTGAGGGTGCGAATGAGTGGTTCAAGCATATTTTCAGGGGTGCGGTCGTGTTTTTTGCCTAAAAATACACTAATTTTTTTTTCAAGGGGTGCGCCCGCCCACCCTAAGCTTCACTTAGGTCCGCCCCTGATATGTAGTGGATTCATAGATCATTAGTTCAAAATATATTGCAGCACAAATTGGAAAAAAAATATATAAGATTAAAATTCTAAAACTTGTGAAATAACATTTTTTAATGAAATTCAAAGATCAAATTAACATCCATAAACACAAAAATAATAAAATCTTAGTGTAAATCATCAAGCAACTTTATATTTTTACCTACATTTTATTTTCCCCCTTTTCTCTACTCATAAATGCAAAATCACATATGCAATTAATTCAAAGATCCAAATATATTGCAACACAACTTAAAAATCAAAATTTATAATTTTCTAAAAGCAGTGAAATTTCCTCTAATGAAATTCAAAGATCAAATCCACATCCATAAACACAAAAAAAAAAAAAAAAAAAAAGTGTAAATCATCAAAGCAATTTTACCTACATTCTATTTCCCCTAATTAGTCTTATTATCACACATACAATAAATCCAGAGATCCATATAAATTACAAAACAAATCATAAACAAAAGAATCAAAATTTTAAAAATAAAAGAAAAATACCCAATTGCATACCCCACCCCCCCCCCCCACCCCCCACCCCCCCAATTCATACCTACGATTTTGAAACCAAACTTTGATTTGTTTAGGTTCTATGTTGGACAAAATAGGGCATTCTCGGATCAACTGTTGTCTTCTCAAAGAACTTGGTTTGGGGCATTCTGCATAAACTCTTTCTAAAGCTTCAACTTGCTCAGTAGTATACCTTACATATTTCCCATTATCCAACTGGTGTTTGGTGATACTTGTGTTGTTGCTACTCATCTCTTTATGCTGCTGATGTTGAACCACCATAGCCATTTTCAACAAAATTGTTCAAAGATTGCAACTTTTTGCCACAAGATTCCAAGATAAATAAATGGTTTTCAAGAAACTTCAAGATTGGTAAGCTTCAGACTTGACCAACATGTGAGGTGTCACACCCCAACCGATGGCGGAATCATCGGGGCATGGCACTGAGCGAAACAGATTGTCCAGAAGTTTCCATCACAATTATCATTACTATTTGATTTAAAATAACATGTCCCATACCATGCCTCAAACAGTAAACAAATTATTACAGATAAAATCTAGGCAAATAATTATGTTCTGACAACTCAGATTATAATAGAGCAATTGTTTATCTGCTTCTAGAGACCCTTGATTCATTTACTACAGACAACTATTTGTTGGGCTCTAAAGCTTTATTCTAGCTTCGACTTCCTATCATGTGTGCATCCTAAGCACCTGTCACATACGTTAAAATAAAGTCAATACATATAATGTAAAGGTGAGCATACAAGTTTGATAATAGCATATAGAGTTTGAATTCGTTTACGCATAACCAGCACATACACATAGAGAAATGAAGCACGTTAGTTATCGACATAGATCCATCGATACCAATGACTGCGGGTTGACTGCCCAAGGCAGTTCGCAATACATGATTACCACCGTAATCCATGCAAGTAATTGTCCTTAACAACCCCCGTGTGAACGGGTGCTGAGTCCAAACTATAGTACTATCGTTGCTAAGGCAGGTAGACAGCATTCTATGTGTAAACATAACAAACAAGCATTCATAAGCCACGTATAACATGCATTAACGGTTAGCGTTCAAATAGTATTGAGTAGTGTGTTTGATGTGATTTGAATAGTTGTAACGTATGTAACACCCAAGAGTGCTTAAAGCAAAAAGGGATCGAGTATACTCACAGCGGTTGATGGATTGAAGGGAGCGCTTAGCGAGTAGGGTCAGCCTGAATAGTTTGATAGCATAACGATAAGTGACTCGTAAAATGATATCAAGTGTGAATGGGTCGGATAGCAGTTCGATCGGATGGTAATCCGATCGGACGGCTTGTTTGTGCGGATGACAATCCGTTCGGATGGTCATCCGGTCGGACGGTAGTCCAGTCGGACGACTATTCTAAGGGATTGTTTCTTCCTATGAGAAGAATGTGTTTGTGTATGATGGCTTGTCCTTTGAAGTTTTCGTTGTAGCATTTTGAAAACATTGACGTATCTCTATCTTTCAAGTCGGTCGATCGGGCGGTCAGTCGTGAGGACGACAATCTGTTCGGATGGTCATCCGGTCGGACGGTAGTCCGGTCGGACGGTAGTCCGGTCGGACGGTAGTCCGGTCGGACGGTAGTCCGGTCGGACGGCGACCCTAGTGATGAGGTTACTTTGTGAGAACAATTTCACAGCAGGAGAGTCACTCGGTCGGATGTCCATACGATCGGGTGGCAACCCTGTTAATGAACATGTTGAAAATTGTTTAATGTCTTTAAAGTCCTAGTATCTCATGATCCGAAGAGTAATCCGGTCGGATGGTAGTCCGATCGAATGGCAATTCGTTCAATACTCAAACTTCAGATGGAGTTGATTAAGTGTGGGACCCAAGGTGTTATCCGTTCGGACAGCAATCCGTTCGGGTAGCTTATCCGCTCGGACAGCATTCCGTCCCGATTGTTCCGTTCGTCCTACACTTGGTCGTTTTGATTGTTTGTCGTTTTATCGAGACGTTTTGACAGCGTGTTAACCAAAAGAATCCCATCTTGATCCAAGTAACCTGATCGACCAGGAATCACCCTAGTTCGGCCAATTAGTCGGTTCAAGACGATTATTCTCGTTTAACCCGAAATCGGTGGTCTCGTGGGTAGAATTTGGATCTTGAGCTAGCTTAACACTAATAATGAGTAGGGGACTAGATCAGGGTCGGATCCTATCGGTTTTGAGTGTAAAAGAGTTGAAAGAAAGTTAGAAACCATCTTTCAATCCTTTTTCACTATATTTAAGCTTAGGTCTACGCGAGATCTTTGTGTATTTGTGTGGAAATCTATCAGATCTAAGTTGTTCTTGGTGGATTGAGGCCAAAACAAGAAGTTCTTCAAGAACTCATGATGACATCATCCTAGAACACCTCAAATCTAGTGATTTCACGGTTAAAAGTTAAGATTCAAAAGATAGAAAGGTGTAGGAGTGCGTGTAGATCAAGAAAGTACAAGATTTAGGGCGAGATCTTACCTGGATTGAGAGAAATCGAAGAAAAGGTGGGGAGCACGAACTGTTCGGACAGAGGATTTCCAAAAGTGGAAATGATGACAATGACAGGGGTATTTATAGGATTCCAAAAGGGGAAAGTGTGGGTCGGTCGGATGGCATCCCGCCCGGATGACTGTCCGGTCGGATGTCATCTCGGTCGGATGACGACCTGACACCACAATCAAGTGGCAGCCCGGTAGGATGGCAATCCGGCCGGATGGCACTTGGTTCGGGTGTTTGGCGCGATGATTTTTGTTGTTTCGATTTCGGTTGCGAGCGATTCGATGCGATAGATTTTCCTAGTCAAATTACTTTTAATCCCAACTACTACATCTATCATAGTTCGATTTCGATTGAGTTCGATTGCCTTTGGAGTTCGATTGCGATTCACACATAACATAAATAAACATGCACAAGTAACACATAAGGCACACTCACACGTATAATCAATAATTAGAATTCGTAGTTCGAGTTGTGATTTGAAGTCGATTCGAATAGCATAGTTTGATTATCGTTTAGCTTTATCGCATTGTTACTTCCTATAGTTCACAGTCATAAGTCGAATAGTTTGTGAGTAACATACGTCGATTATTGTAATTATTGACACTTACTCCACATAATACAAATAAACATCCAAAGAAATCTACTACAAGTCAAGTTGCGCGAAATCGGTCGTTGGCTTTGACCTTGACTTTGATTTTGACCTTTCGAAAACACGGGGTGTTACAGCCTCCCCTTGTTTAGGGAATTTCGTCCCAAAATTAGGCTGAAAGTTGTATACCACCGTGAATCACTTTTCTCTCTCTAGACTTTCTCTTTAAATAACTGCGGGTACTTCGCCTTCATGTCGCTTTCGAGTTCCCAAGTGAACTCTGCGCCTCGTTTGCCTTCCATCGGACTTTCACAATAGGAATGCGCGAGCGTCTGAGCTGCTTGGTTTGACGGTCCATGATTTCGACAGGCTTTTCAACGAAGTGCAATGTTTCGTTTACTTGAAGGTCATCGAGAGGTACAATTAGATCATGCTCAGCCAGACACTTTCGGAGGTTCGAAACGTGGAAAGTCGGGTGGACGTTGCTAAGTTCCTCCGGTAGTTCGAGTCTGTAGGCGACTTTTCCGATCCTTTCCAGAATCTTAAAAGGTCCAACATATCGAGGCGCGAGCTTTCCTTTCTTGTCGAATCGGACCACACCTTTCCAAGGTGATACCTTTAGGAGTACGTAGTCACCAACGTCAAATTCAAGGGGCTTGCATCGTCTATCGGCATAACTTTTCTGTCGATTCTGAGCTTTCGTTAGATTGTCTCGAATTTGGAAAATTTTGTCTGTTGTTTCTTGCAGTAGCTCGGGACCGGTTAATTGCGAATGACCGATCTCGTGCCACACAATAGGCGATCGACATCTTCTTCCGTATAAAGCCTCGAATGGTGCCATTTGAATGCAGGAATGATAACTGTTGTTATACGAGAATTCGACTAACGGCAGGTATTTGTCCCAATTACCACCGAAGTCTATGACACACGAACGGAGCATGTCTTCAAGAGTACGAATCGTTCTTTCAGTCTGACCGTCGGTCTGAGGGTGGAAAGCGGTACTTAGATTTAGCGATGTACCGAGTGCCGTTTGAAACGTTTCCCACAGTCGCGAGGTAAACTGAGCATCACGATCAGAGATGATGTCGCGAGGCGTACCATGATTACAAATGATCTCGTCGGTGTAGATTCAGGCTAATCGTTCTACCTTGTAGTCTTCCCGTATTGGCAAAAAGTGAGCAGATTTAGTCAAACGGTCAACCACAACCCAAATGATGTCGTGACCTGATGACGTGTGCGGTAGCTTTGTTATGAAGTCCATAGCTATACTCTCCCACTTCCACATAGGGATTGGTGGTTGTTAGAGCAAGCCAGAGGGTCTTTGATGTTCAGCCTTGACCCTTGCACATGTCAGGCATTTTCCAACGTAGAGGGCAATATCCTTTTTCATGCCGGGCCACCAGTACTTGTAGCGAAGATCCTGGTACATTTTGTCGGCACCGGGATGAATAGAATACCGGAATTTGTGGGCTTCGTCCATCAAGATTTGTCGTAAATCGGTTCGTTTAGGGATCCAAATTCGGTCCAGAAAGTGGAATATTCCATTCGATTTGCTCACAAGCTGGGCTCCATCGTGGTAGATTATTTCCTTCTTCAGTGTGCGTTCATTAAAACATGCATGCTGAGCTTCGCTTATGAGGGTTTCGAGATCGTGTTGGGCTTGAACATTATGAGTGCTAACCAGATAACTCCGTCTGCTGAGTGTGTCGGCAACAACATTTGCTTTGCCTGGGTGATAACGAATCTCACAGTCGTAATCGTTGAGAAGTTCTACCCATCGGCGTTGACGCATATTAAGTTCCTTCTGATTAAAGATATGCTGTAGGCTCCTATGATCGGTGAAGATCGTACACTTGGTACCATACAGGTAGTGTCGCCAAATCTTTAACGCAAAAACAACTGCGCCTAGCTCAAGATCATGAGTTGTATAGTTCTTCTCGTGGATTTTGAGCTGACGAGATGCGTAAGCTATAACCTTATCCTGTTGCATGAGAACACAACCAAGACCAAGGTTGGAAGCATCACAGTAGACAATGAAATCGTCGTTTCCGTCGGGCAATGTGAGAACATGTCACACCCCCAAAATCCACCTGCGGAGTACTACCGCTTGGAGGCGTGACTGACCAGGATCCAGCCACCAATCATATTGAACAAGCATATAAGTAGTTATAAAAATCCACCCAATACAATTGGTGTTCAAACGAAACATAGTTAAGTTGCAAGCGGAAGCATAAGTCTTAAATCAAAACACAAGTTTAATTGTTTCAAAGTTTAACATGGCACACAGTCGGCCATGTC
>JARYGA010040876.1:0-49771 GCA_030545235.1 Helianthus tuberosus | reverse complement strand
CCAGTTTCGATTCACCGTTCCAACTCCACCGTTCCGACTCCACCATCTCTGACTCGCAACCACTTGCAACTGCCATTAACAACCTGCAACTGCCATTAACGACCGTCTTCACCACCTTCGTTCAAACTCCGACCACCGCCGTACATTTGATACAACATATCATTCACGGTTTCGAGTCATAACAGTTTCTTTGGTCTCGAGTCTTCATCTTCTTCCTCGGTCTCGACTCACAACACAATTTCAATTGTCTCGACTCGCAACCTTCACCATTGTTCCGACTCGTCCCACTCGCAACCATTCCATCATCTTCACGATCACCACTCGCAACCTTCACCATTGTTCCGAGTTCTCCGAGTTCTCCGGAGTCGCAACCATTCCACTCGCAACCATTCCACTCGCAACCTTTCTTCTTGAGTCGCAACCGTCTACGATCTCGGCTCGTCTTGTTTTGGTTACGACTCGCAACCGTCTACGATCTCGGCTCGTCTCGTTTTGGTTACGACTCGCAACCGTCTACGGTTTCGACTTACAAGATCTCGACTTGTATGTTTTTGAGTCGCAACCTTCATCTCGACTTTACAACATCACATAACCACCCTCCGTTCACTGTTAACTCTCCGGTCACCGAGTCACAACATTCACCGAACCTGCAACTCCTTCTCCGGTCACTATCACCACCGTTGTCATATCCATAACCACCACGTCTATCGTTCATCATCATAAACCGCATCTCCGACAGACACCTTCGCCGGTCACCACCTTCATCATCGTATCTTCATCATCGCTTACCATCATCGCCACCACCTCCGTTCACCATCGCATCACCACGTTCTTTGACGACCTTCAACCTCACCGTTTACCGGTCATCCTCTCAGTCGCACTCACATCTCTCCGTTCATCACCATCTCCGGTTGTTGTCGTTGAGAGTAAAACGAAGAAGAAGATATACAGTTATTTTCTTTAGTAATATATTATATATTAGGGTTTTAATAATTATAATAATCATAAACAATCATTTGTTAATCATTGCATTATCATTAATAATAATATAATAAATAATAATAATAATAATAATTGTTTTATTAATAATATTTGATATTCTTTTTCTTTAATTAATTAAAAAAAAAATTAATTATAAAAAAAAAAAAAAAAGGTTTGCTTGTGATATCGGTTTGACAGGTTTCGAGGTACGGTTTAGAAAGCGGGTTCGATCATTCGGCTGCAAAGGGTTTGAGTTAGTGAGTACACGGATTCTCGCTTTGGGCTTGTGTTGAGGAAATAGTTAAAAGATCACATTTTTGGGGGATCACATCTTAAAATGTCTTCTAAGAGAGAGATGCTTGAGCAGGAACTTGAAGGATTCAGATATTCAAATGGTGAATCCATAAAAGCATTGATTGGCCGGTTTGCTGAACTACTCTCTGAAATGGAGAAGGTAGAGATGGTGGTGTCTACTCACATGAGCAATAGAAAGCTTCTGAATGCTATAAAAGAGATTCCAGATCAGGCAAACTGTAGTTGGTTTACAAATGTTAATCAGATAATAGTGACAACCGATTGTTACAGAATGAAGCCGGATGAGCTGATCTCAATCATCAAATCATATGACAATGCTGGCAAACAGTCTACTCAAGGCAACACATCTGCTGCAGTTTGCTCATCCACACAAAATTCAGCATTTATGTTTAACAAACCCCTGGCTCAAGAAATTACTCGTGATCGTGAAGAGATACTTTCTGTCTTTTGCACTCCTGAGTGTAGAGAAAGAAATGAGGCATATCGGTTACACAACGCTGAGTTGATTCAAGAATACAACGACATAAAAAATAAAAATTTTACTTTATCAAAGAATGAAAAGCTTTATAAAGATAAAATTGAAGCTCAGCGAAAAGACATCATCAAACTTAAGGATGATGTAAGTGTAAAAACAGCCCATTTCTTGGAGGCACAGGAGAAGGTATGCATTTTGATCAAAGAACTGGAAGATATCAGAGAAAGATATCAAATTAACGAACTTAACATTAAAAAGTATGATTCTTCCAGCAAATTGGTCAAAAACTTGTGTGATCAACAACTCGCATACAAGGAAAATAAAGGGCGTGGTTTGGGTTTCAATCAAGTTCCTCCTCCATATAATGACAACTACACATATTTACCCATGACTGAGGAGGAATTGATGAATGAGGACAAGATGGCTTACGGTCCTAAAACTGATAAGTCATCAATCAACAGCAGACCTTTTGATAAACGAGCGAGTCCTTCGGTAAATTTTGTTTCAAAGGGTACTTTTGATCCTAATGCTTCGTCTTCCCCTGCAGATGAAGTAGTTGAAGTAAAAGTTGAAAATGTAGTTGGGGATGAACAAGCATCAGAGTCTGGTTCTTATGAAAATTTAATAAATGAACTTAATCAAGACTCCATTTCGTCATGTGATATTTTTAACTCAGTTTTTCGCTCTGTGATTAATTTCAGGCCTGACGGTTTGGGCGAAAACGTTGATGCTTGTGAAACAAAGACTGAATCGGCAAACGAAACAAATGAGCCAGCTGAACCATCTGATTCCAAATGTGAATCATCGGAAGTAGCTGATTCTGAGAAATTGGAATCAGTTGATTCTAGTGGATTCAGCTCAAAGGCGTCATGTGCAGAACCGTCCTGTGCTGAAAATTTGTCTAATGTTTCAGCTGAAGTTTTTGCTGAAGTTTCTGGTGTTTCATCTGATAAACCAGAAGTCTCGGATCCTATCAAAGCTGATGAAGTGAAAACTGATGTGAACAAGGCTCCAAGTACGCAAGCTGAACAATCTGAGCCTTCTGTTAGTGATGAAAAGGTTCAGATCAAGCAACAAGAGCCGAAGCAAGCAAGTAAAGGACGTGGAAAGAAGAGGCCTAAACATCAAAGACAAGCAGGCACTCCACAGTCCTCAACGGGCAGCAATAGTCCTCAAAAGGCCCGTGATGTGAAAAATGTCTTTGTTAAGCCAGTCTGTAATGGCAAATGTGAGAAATATGCATTTGACTGTGCTAACAAGGGTTTCAGAAAGACTGGTGAGATTTCTGAACAAGACTTGCAGTCTAAGGAAAACAAGAAGAATCAAAGGAAATCTCCACCACAGAAGGCCCCTGCAAATGACAAGTATAGGCATCCAAATTCATCGTCATCTGCAGGAAATGTGCAACAAAAACAAGCACAGAAAGGACCAGTTCATCCTTCGGGGCCTACAAGAGCAAATCCAACTGATCAGAATGCATTCTATATGAAGAGACAAACATGCTTCAATTGCGGCATTGCTGGTCACATTGCTCGGAACTGCATAAACCGTCCCTACATACCATATTATATGCAAAATCGGAGGGTTACACCAAAGGACAACAACCATTCTAAGCCAATGAAGGTTTCTTCACCTAAGGCAATGAAGAATGTGAATCCCAAGGTTAAACCTTCTGATGGGGATTGGAACGCTGCCAAAAACAAACGCAAAGCTTTTCAGGAACAAAAATGTGCTTCTAAAACTAACAAATCTGAAACAGCTAAAGTTGCTCAACCGACGGCAACAAACACGTTTGTTAAACCGAAACAGATTTGGAAACCCAAATCCAAGGCAGCAACGTCTCCAATCCTTGAAACGAAAGGGGACTTGTGTTTAAAAGAAGTGTCTTATTTTGATGTTTCAGGAAATCCCAGGACCACGATGGCCTGGGTACCCATGTCTTACTAATCTCCTTACTTTTCAGGAACAACCAAGGAGGAGCTGTTGACAATCTCTGGAATGTTGATAGCGGTTGTTCCAGAGATAAAAACGAGTAACATTTCACTGTTGCAAAAAGTTCAAATTTTTTTTACAGATGATATGTTTCCTTTGGAGGAGATATGGGAAGTAAGATAGATCAGCAAAAGGTACCGTTTAAATTCAGTACTTTGATTTGAATTTGATTAGTCTTCAATCTGATGACAGAACGGTTAAGCAAAAATATTTTTTCTCTCTTTTTCTTAGTTTATACTTTGTACATAATGTGTCCTTTCTCTAGTAAATGGTAAATTTGCGCAAAAATACAAGATTTATGCACAAATTTAGGGGGGGAGAGGAACATATAGATAGATATAGAGTTTAGGAGGAGAAAACTCAGAAAATACAAAAAGAGTTTGCTGTATATATGTATTGTTTTAGGGGGAGAAAATGACAAAAATACAAAAACATTTGAAAAATGAAAAAGCCAAAAAGAAAGATTGCATGATATGGGAAGTGAAATAAATGTTTGTGTTAAAGGGTTTGACTAACACATGTAAGGTGCCATAGCTGAAAAGACTAGGATCTACTGCGATATGTCGATAGGCTTGACGCTCAACATGATAAAAGATACTAAGTGTTATAAACATAACGAACTATGTACCATGTGGGTAACATATCAACGGCATATGATTTGAATGTCTTAAATCTTGCGTTGATAGATAGCCAACATCTGAGGTTTCGGGTCTTTATATTGTTGAATCATCCGGGGATATCTTGGCTGTCCTTCTGTTTAGAATTAAAATTGTACATGACCCCAGGAAAGAAAGTTACTTGGAATTAGCTCATTTCTATTTGAATGTATGTATGTTGTCCCGATACACACAATTTTGATCTGATTCTGAAATCTTCTCTGAAAAAGTCGTGTACCTCCTCTGCTGCATCCAGATATATGCTGACCTGGAGGTGCTAGGCAACGACAGCTTCTGCTGCATCCAGATACATGCTGACCTAGCTGTACGTTGTCGCGCTATAGATCTAATACACCCGAAAGAGGCCCTCAAGTGCCCAAAAGAAACCCTTGAAACCTATATCAAACTGAGAAAAACTCATCTGATCTGTATATTATACCATCTCTGCAAAAGATCTATTCTGTTCTCTTCTCAACCTATTCCCAGTTAAGATTTCAGAGATCTGGATTGGACTTGTGAAATATGTGGTAGGGAAGCTACTTGCATGATAGAGTGTGCTGTTATAATTCCAGGATTTGATTAGTATTTGTTTGGGTGTTCATTGTTAAGAAATCAAAACATGATAAAACAGATTATATGCAGACCTAGACACAGTCAAGATATCTTAAAGGATGACATCAGTATACTCACCTGCTACGATGAATAGTTGTGCTTACCTTGATCGCGGGGGTATGCCTTGGAATGGGTCACACGGGTATAATAGTATAATATTACTTAAAGCATATCACGATGTTGAAAAATTGAAAGTTGAGCGTTAAAGTTTAAGTGGACAAACATATTGGCAATCGCATAGACCAGTTTGATTAGGCTCGTACTGAAAAGTGTTCCTTAGTCTGCCTGAGAACGAATTTTGATCCCATTGAAATTGTAATTGTATATTATGGTAGTTGTTTATATTTTGAGTTTTTATTTGTTTTTTTTAGTTCTTAAATTAAAAAAAAAATTCAAAAATCCAAAAATAGAGTGTTTATTTGTTTTTCTTAAAATTAAAAATAACCGTTCTTGAAGATTTGACTGATCATCAAAAGTTGAAAGAATTTAAATTGTGAAATCCGAGTATAAATACTTGGATGTACCTAGTGTTCATGTGGTACTCTCCCTGTTGCATAAGAAATGTTTGCTTATGAGTTTGTGAGAATGTGCAGAATTTGATTTCAATCAAGAACAGGGGTTGATGAAGACTGAGATGCTGTTAGTTGCTGAAGAAGCATGAAGCAGCACAACAACAAGATGTATCTGAGTCAGAAGAACCGGATACGAAACGACGTCTGACAATGAAAGTGCATTTGAAGAAGTACCATGAATCTGCTTGAAAGACAAAGATTGAAGAAGAAAAGAGCTGCTGAGAATCCTCCTCTCACATTTTTTTTCACAAGATTTTCAAGCAAATGCTGATCGAGATCCTGATATGAAGCTAACCACAAGAGCTGAAGAAAGAGACCCAGTGCTGAGAGTTCAGAAGTCAAGAACTTCCACAACATCTGCAGCATAGAGACAACCATAGACTTCGTTGAAGACGTTGCTGAATTCATGGTATGAAGACAATTTGATGGCATCAGTCTAGGGGGAGATTGTTAGGCCCTAAAGTGTGAGACTGACGCATCAAATTAACACAACGGGTTATGGTTACGAACTGGGCCTTACCGAGTTAGTTTATATTAGGTTGTGGACCTTTATAGGTCACTTGGGCCAAGCTTTAGGCCATGTGGGCCAAGCAGGCCCAAGGGGAGCCCATGTAGGGAATTGGGCTTGAGTTAGTATAAAAACAAGTTTTCAACTTGTTTTAGGGTTTGAACCTTTTTGGAACTTCATAGTTACAATTTCTCTAGAGAGAGAGACGATCAATTGGTGGTGAACTTGTACCAGACGATTTTGCTTGTCAAAGTAATAGAATCGTGTGCAAGTTTAAAGGTGATTCGGTTTGTTCATCGTTTCCATATTTTCGATTCGTATTTTCATATTTTTCGATTTGTTCTTGAATCACATCAAGTTTGGATTCCGCACAAACTTGGTGTTGTTTGATATCATTGAAAGATCCGTTTCACGGGACTTACACCCTTATAGGCTAATTTGAACGAACGACCTTTAAAGGTGGTTCGGAAACAAGTTCCTTGATTAAATAAATACTTAGGACAAGTATAGAAGTTGAAAGATGTAATATGATAGTCAATTGGCTCTATTTGAGTCCTTGTCGTAAAATAATGAGTTTAGAGGTGAAACTCGGTTATTATAGGTTATCATAGTAAACCCATTATAAGTTCAGTAGTGGGGGTAAATTATATGATAAGAAATGTGGTTGTGTAACGTTAGAAGCAATCGAGAACAATTTTAAGCTTGGAAGTGCTTAAATACCCCTAACGGGTCAAAATAAGCATTTGAGAGTAAACGGGTTTAATTACGTAAGAAACTCGTCATTTGAACCTAATTTGATAGGAAATGTTGAATTTATGATTCTCATGAGTTTATAGATCAAGTAAACATGTTTGTTTGATAGAATCGCGAACGGGTCAAATTTTGGTAAAAGAGTAATAAGCCGAAGACATAAGAGTCTTGAATTTTATCAAGCCGGATGTCGGATTTTAACTCCATATGATGGAGAATCAAATTACAAACATGTAGGAAGAAACGGTAGGTCAAACGGATAAGCGGTTTGAAAGATACGAAAGATTTCGTGTCAAATTACGGCAAAATGGAAAGGCTGAACCCAGGGTCCACCGTAATTTACGGTCCCACCGTAATTTACGGTGGAGATGATTTATTTACGGTGGTGGCCCACTGATTTACGGTAGAAAAGCATGAACCCAGGGGCCACCGTAAATTACGGTCCCACCGTAATTTACGGTGGAGATATTTTTATATATTTTGTTTTTCATTTGAAAAATCAATTGATTCCCGGACATCGTTCGGACAAGATTTAAACCTCGTACGACTAAAGCATTTCATGTTTTTATGAAATGTAGGTACATTTTGGATGCCGGAAGACGATCAAGCTCAGCGAAGAACCGAACACGATAAAGATACACGCTTCCGCACTTTGCCACGTTGTAAATTTTAAACAACGAATTTGATCACGCTATGTAGAATAACTTATGAATTGTAAAAGTTTTAATAAACCCGTATATTTATAATATGTGTAGTCTTAACTACACATCTAATTGTTGTTATTTACATGTAAAACCGTTAAATAGAAACTAGGGTGTTACCGCACACGACCCCGTGTCTTCTGGGCACGGCCCCGTGGTCAACTCTTCACTGTACTATCAAGATTCTACAAATCTAAGAGTTAACCACGCCCCATGGTGAGCTGGGCACGACCCCATGGTGGGCGTAGAAGCTTCTGTAGCTTTTGTCTTCTTATGTCAGGGCTGACCACACCCAATGCCTGGCTGGGCACGACCCCGTGGTCAGTTTCTGTTTTCTTGTTTTTGCTTTGAGGATGCTGTCGAGGGGTCGGGCATGTCACGTTATTCCTTCTTCTTGTATTTATCTTGGTTTTGGCTGCTTATTTGATCCTTTTGTTCTTTTAAGCTCGTTTGGTCCTGTGAATTCAAAAGGAAGAAAGAAACGCGCTGTTTCCAATATTAGTACTAAAAAGGGGTTGGTTTTATGTCACTATTGATGTAACTTATATGTTGCATTTTGTAGGATAAAACTTGGAAAACCTGAATAGGATATCTATTCAGGGTGATGTTTCCAAGAGAAATCAAGTAGAAACAAGTGTTATTCACGATTGTGAATAACAAGACAATAATAGAATTAGTTATGTGGAAACTTGGACGGGGATAACCGTTCAGATAAAAGTTTTATATAAAATACACGGTATAGATATGTAACAGTCCCATCACAGAAAGTGATTGTATATAATTATGAAAAGAAAACACCTTATGATTTGTGAACAAATAAAGGTAAAAACCTAATATTTGCAACATAGCAATAAAAGGTTTTACCGAATAAAATAAGGGACGTAACCACAAACCGAAAACATGCTTACATGGGAGGTAATATATTAATTATAATAAGTTTATGCGTACCATGTGCGGATTACTTACCCTGGCCAGGTAAGTGTTAAACACATAATACGATGAGTTTATTATAACTAACATAAGTACCCCTTATGTAACAAGGGCTAAGTGAGTGGGAGATGTCGGGAAATGCATTGGGAGGGAGTGTACTTACACTCGAACCCGGAGAATGCAGATGTGTACATGATTAAGGAACGAATTGGGAGGAAGTGTAATTGCACTCGAACCCAAAAAATATAATAAGTATGAATGGTTAAGGCGAGTTATAGACTTGGCCAAGCCAACTTAAAAGGAAACATTATATGTGTTGATGAATGATGCAAAGCTAAAGGAAAAGCAAAGGGTACGTGGCTAAACGCTTCGTTTATAATGTTACTTAGTCTTTGTTATTGTTAATAGTAAGTATACTATAATATGAGAATCGAGTAACTTAGTTTGCTTGAATGATGGACTTCATAAGGGCAAACTAAACAAATTAGTAAGGGTAGGTACAAACCGGGTAACGGGAGTACCTTATCCATAGACTTTAAGCCCGGGTAACGGGTAGTGAATTATTAAACACGCAACCGGTAATGGGAGCGTGAGTGTTGTAAATATTAGGTGACCCCGGGAATGGGTAGAAGGGATGGATGTATCCCAAAACATATTTCACAAGTAGTCTAAGTCTAAGTACTTAGATCACTAACGGGTCGAATAATGAAAAGCGTAAACCCGGTAATGGGGATCGCAAGATAAGTAATATGAGAAACCCGGGAATGGGTCATCACATTACGAAATAATATTATGTCCGTATGGTCTCGGGTAGGATGAACTAAAGGGTAAAATTTGTTGACATGTTGAATAATGTATGTGGATATGATTATATAGTTCGATATTGTATAATTGTTAAAATCATATTATGAGAATGTTAATAGTTGGAAAATAGGGAAAATCATAAGCATCACTAGTAATTTTGAATATTTCGGGTTTTGTTTTGATGTTTTTAAGCACGAAACGGGAACGAACGGGTCAAAACGACAAAACAGCAAAGTATTTGATGTAGATCGAGTCCCTGGCTGGCCGCGATGACTTGGCCTGGTCCTACGCGGGGCGCGAGAGAGCTACAGTAAGCTACGGTAGCTACCGTAGCTTACGGTACCGAATTAAGTTGTTACGCTGGTTATCTACTGTCTTACGGTAGCCATAAATGTTCAGAGGCTACCGTAGCTTACGGTGACTACCGTAAGTTACGGTAGTGCCCAACCATATTTGATGAGTTTTGCATATTTTAGTTAATCGAAATAAGGGTAATGGATATAAGCTAAAAATAACGGCCCGCGAGGCCTTACATAAGAAGTTGATCACCTAGTCGTGGGGATCGTAAGGTATGTCAAATTTTGTAATTTGGAGATGTTTTGATTTCTTGATGAACATATGAAGTTGATTGGAACTTGAATGTTAGATGTCTGAATGAAACTATGATAAATTCATGGTTAGGAATGAACCCTAATCAATAATTTGATGTATTGATGTTCATACACATGAAATTGAGAATCACCCACTTATGTGTTAGATGGGTTTTGTAGGGAGATTAAGAATACTAGAATCTTGATCATGAAACGGGTGTTATTGATTTTTGAGAAACAAATCTAGGTGTTGTTATGCATGCTAGATGTAAGGAACTTGAAAATGATGTTAATCTTGGCTAAGTAGTTAGTCATGAGCTTGATTGTTAATTGTATAAAATTATGCCTATAAGGTGTTTGTTAAAATGCCTAAACGAATATTGATATGTTGAAATTTTGAAAGAAAGACGTAATTGGCTAATTTGACTAATTACGTGTGATACGAAATTGTAAGGGCTCTAAACATCATGTTGATTTAGATTCAATTGTGTGAATCAAGTAATCAAAAGTAGTTAACTTTTGATAACTTAAACTAACAAATGATGAAGTCGAATAGTAGTTCGACATAGAAGATACGTTAGGTGGAATAGTCGTGATTATTAATGACTAATCTAACCACCTTGTAAATGATGACGATAGTTTGACGCTTAACGATCTAGGTGGAGGGTTGGGAAAGAAGCGGGTCAAACGGATCGGGTACGCGAAAAAGAGCATAATTGGATGCAAGCTAAGTTAAGCTTACACCCCTTTTTAATTTACAATACAATTGCTTGCGAGTATTTAAATATGAATTATGTTAAGAAATTGAAATACGATATTTCGGCACGATATAATGCAAGCCAGAACAAGTGCGAATGGTAAGAAACCATAAATTATGGTATAAATGGTAAAAACGGTAAACTAGTCGGGTAAAGACTAATAAAAGAGGAATTTTGAACAATGAGTTTTGGGGTAAACCGTAATGGGTAAAAGTGGTCAAATGATAACCCGAACATGAGTAGACGGATAGACAGAAGATTTGAAAAGATATCTTTTGGTAAAAGTCATAACAGGTCAAACAAATTAAGAAAGTGTCTTTTAAATAATAAGAACTCACGGTGTAAACTGGAATGGGTTCATGGGGTGAGATGGTATTAAGATGCCATCATATTTTGGTAAATGGTCATCTTGACTAAACGGGTCAAATGGTGTGTTAACACCATTAATAATAATAATTGATGACCGCTTGTTGAGATTTGTGGTCACAGGAAATATCACGCGGACTTTGTTGCTTTTAACTACAAGGTTTATAAGCCAAGAGCTATTTAATCGGGTCAATGCTATGACCCAAGCCAGGTACGTATAAGTAGGTTTATGGTCAAAGGTGTGGTTTTGGTCAAACATTTGGTTAATGATCCTTCATAGTGCAAGAGGAGACTAAGGTTGACCAAAATACCCTTGATAAGTAAAACGAGCAAACGACCCTTAGAGGTCGTTTAGATACTAGTATTATGATTAGGTAACTCTTAGACACATGTACACTATGTTCCCGAGTCATTTAACAAGGGGAGGTGAGGGGAGGGGAGGGGAAGGAAAATTTTCTCTCCTAATCTCTCCAATTTGGGAGGATGAATATATGGCCATACTTGGTCATATTTTCTTTCCTTTTCCCTCCCCTCCCCCTGTTAAATGAAACTCGGGAACATGGTTTTTCATATTTTCATCTCTTTTCCCTCCCCTCCCCCTGTTAAATGAGTCTCGGGAACAGAGCGGTAAGAGTTGTAGGCATAAGCCTTGTGGGTCAAATGTCTAAGAACGGGTCAATCGCGCAAGATAACTATCTAAGGATAAAAATCTACGATAGTGCTCCATTATGTTAAATCCACCACAAGAATAGTTGTGGTGGAATATAAGAGACTATTTTAAAATGAGAATACGAAGTGTAGAAAGAGAAGAGCGAGTTGATGCTTAAATGCACATAAGTCGCTCTAAACGGGTCAAAAAGTGTTATAATTGAATTTCAAGCCGAGAGCTTGAAATCTAAAATTTTGTGAATTTAGATGTAGGATTTTTACTCCATGAGATGGAGAATTAAATTACGAACGCGTAGGAAAAAGACTCGCGTAAATCGGACAAACGGATAAAAAGTTATGAAGGTTTTCGTACTAAAGTGGAAAACAAACAAAATCTGCAGGTCAGACCGTAAGCTACGGTCCTGGACCGTAGCCTACGGTCCAGAAGTTCTGGTTTGAATATAAAGGGACCCGTAAGCTACGGTCTATGAACCGTAGCCTACGGTCGGGTTTTAGACAAAATTTTGTTTTTGTTTAATTGATGGTTTTGAGCTTCCGGGTCCGTATAGACGGGTACCAGGGCCTCATATACTAACATCAGCGATAAATTTACAATGTATATGTGTTTAAACTATTAATTAAGCTTCAAAACTAACCGTTAGGTTGGTTCTGATCACAGGTGATTATCAAGTGTTCCCGGATAAAGATCAAGCTCAACGAAGAACCGAACACGAACACGAACAAGATACAAGCTTCCGCACATAGTTTTGCCGTTATTTTTAAACGGAAAATTTATACTAAATTACTAATTTTAATGTTTTAAAGTATAGAAAAGTTTTAATTAACCTATATTTTCATGTATATGAAATCATAATTACATGTTATTTTCGTATTTTATACGAAAACAGTAAAATAATAGTTAGGGTGTTACACTTGCCAAGCGATCAAACCTCCTCCTTTTAACTATAAACCTTTGTAAATATCAAGAGGACTTTGGAAAGGTTTAGGCTTGGATTAAGGGTAGGTGGTTTTTAGTTAGTAGTTAGTGAAATGGAGAAAAACGTAAAAAGTGTCGGTTGTCGTAAAACTTTTTGTTTTTGTGACATTTATTCAAACTAAGCATATTTTCAAACAATATTTTTGAGGAACTTGTTTGGTTATTGCAAAAGTCTCTATTTTTATTTTATTTTTGTATGTTAAAAGATAACTGAGTTCTTTACTAAAATAAATGGGTTTGAAATGAAAAAGGTTTTGGTGGGTAGTGGGTGTTTGTTTTGCGGGTTTTGGAAACGAAAAGGTTTAGGCTCAAAGGGGTTAACTAAGGGGATTTTTTTTTGGTAAGGGAGTAAAAAGAAAAATAATGGTTTTGAAGGAAAAATGTTAGTCCTAATGCCTCCATCATTTACTTACTTGGGTTCAAGTTGGTAAGGACCGGGAATGTATCGTCTTGGCAAGTTCTAGAGTCGAAAGAACCAAGCGGCTATTCACACAAGAAACAAAAATGAGCATTTAGTTTATAGATGTATGCATGTATGCTCAATAAAAGCTCAAAACTCACTTATTGTGGGAATGGGTTTATAATGTGAACAAGTATATATAATCAAATTTTAAAAAGATTTGTCATGCATTTTTATAATTTTCTTATTCGGTCCTTTTTTATCACGACGCTGTCGGTTGTAAATTTGTGAAAACATAACCTTTTTAGAACTTGTTATTCACAAATTAAACCAAGCGGTATTATTATAATACCGTATCCCAAGCCCGTATAACGGAAAATAAGTTACAAGTATTTATCTGAGCAAAATATAAATTTAATCTCAGCCGTTTAACAATCAGCAAGTGCAAATAGCTTTTACTGGGCTCCTAGATCTGGAACGAAGGTTTTAATAACCCATTAGATTCCTAACGGGTCTTACTTAAGTTTAAACTTAGACGGGTTAGTTTTAATGAAAGGTTTACGGTTCAAAACGCACGATTAAGCGAAGACCGGTTTAGAATGTGATTTAGACCCGACAAGTATGAAGACTTGTATAATATGGGTAAACTAAATACATTCTGGATTTTGAAGTAAAAATGATAAGGTTTGACTCGTTTCGGTTAATTTATGCAAACTAGTTACATAAACCGTACCGAACGCGAAATATGCATAACGGGTAACCAAATGAGCCATATACAGGTTTTACAAGTTAATATGCTTAAAATATGTTGTGATATCAGTAGGATACCTTCCATTATGCCCAAAACGAATTTAAAACCAAATTAAGCCCCAGAAGTGTATTTTGGTCATTTTAAAGTTTATAAAAGAGGTTAAATAGTAATCTGAGTTTATGGTCTAAAGTAATCAGTAAAAATACTTATTTTAATGGGTTATATCAGTAAGATATCATACATATGTGAAATTTATCTTTTATGACCAAACTATGCACCGAAGGACATTTTGGTCATTTCACATATGCTTTAAGGGTCTAATTTTGAAATCTGAGTTTAAAACTTTTACTTACTATTAAAGTATAAAAATTTATTCATAACATCAGTAGGTATTAAGTCTTAGGTGCTAAATATGGTTTTAAACCATACTATGCGCCTAAATCGCATAAAAGTCGGTATTTGACGATATTCGGGTTAATTAAGGAAATCTGAGATTTTGATCAGCCTCTACTGTTTAAAATAATTTATCTGATGTATAAAATCAGTAGAAAAAGGTTTGATATGTAAAGGATGTGTAAAACTCATTTTATTAGCAAAAAGGGCATAACCGTTAATTACCGAGCCTATGCAAGAAACCTATTTTATGATCAGTTTAAAATTTAACAAAAATTTCCAAAAAGCCTTAAATATTATATAATATTAGTGGGTAGAAAGTTTGGTGTCAAAATTTTGGTTTAAATAGGTTTTATGCCAAAATTGCCTTTTAATTAATAAAAAGCTTTTATTTTACGATATCGCGCATAACTTTTATTTTAGACCATAATCTGATGTCAAACTTTTAGGACATACTTAAATATCAGTAATTAAGGTTTTGTCCTATCACATTTTCAAAAATCTCGTTTTAATATCAAAAGGGCATAATGGTCAACTTTTAAGCATTTAACGGAAACATGCAATGAACTAGGATTTTTATGGAACCAAGTTGTATAACCTCAGAGGGTTATACTAATCTGTAATAAGGTCCTAAAGGAACCCTAAGGCATATCTAAAACAAACTAAATCGGGTCAGAACTGAAAGTCAAAGCAAAAGTCTACTTTTGCGACTTTCGGTTTCGAACCGAGCCTAAACTCAGAATTGTCGGGTTGGACATGTCTAAACATGTTCTTATATTAATTACCAAATTATTTTAGTGTTAAAACATCTTCCATAACCTCTGCATTGTTAGTTATGAATTTATTTGTATAAATTGATTCTGTTGACTTTTTATTAATAAGTTTGACCCGACAATTGACCAAGTAAAAGTGATAATCAGTAGGTGCCCTTTTAAGGGTTTATTACCTACATAATTACCAACTCATAGCCACTTTTAATTCGAATAATGGCTGGACCGTTTGTGATTAATCACAAAGTCAAAGCTAAATTACGATAACTTTGACTTTCGGTCATTAAGCTAATAAAACTTAAACTAGAGAGGCTAAAAATGCTTACAAGAACTCTTAGCATGAGATTAGAACAGAATGAAGCTCTCTTGAACTCCAGGAAGCTCCAGAGAAAGAGTTTTGAAGTGATTTCTCAAGTGTGCAATGAACAAATGAAAAACAAGGCCTTATATAGGATTTTTGAGAGCTCCAAGATCATTCCATCTGCAAATCTATAGTAACCAGATGATCCCATGTGTCCCTAGTGCATGAAAAACTGTTGGCTCAGACCCTGGTATCGAAGAATTGCATGCAAAGGCGGTGTAACAGGCTGAACATGCAGCTATCCTTATTTTTGTTCGCTGGCACTTCTCACGCGGGCCGCGTAAGACTCTTAAGGAGTCTACGCGGGCCACGTGGCTCCTCTATGACTGGAAAACAACTTTCAAAGTTTGCAGTTTTGGTCCCTGGTCCATTTTTAATTAAAATAACTTTCGTTTATTGAACTTATGACCCCCATAGTTTACTTTTAAGGGCCTTAGGTCATAAACTAACTCCGTTAAGCTCCCGGTTAGTTGTACGATCACCCGAAAACTCTTGTTTTCATCGAAACTCCACAAAATTAATATCCAATATTCTTGAGAGAAAAATATATAATTATTACAATGATTTTGAGTTCGTTAAAAGGTCACTCAGAGGTAACATTTAACATGTTGACACTTTTAACCCATATGTTTTGTAAAGTCCTTATTTTAAACACAACGACTTTCTATGTTCGACAATTTCTTCGTTAAAGAATACGAACGTCTTGTGAGGTCAATCAGATGCACAAGAATGGCATGTTGACACTTTGGATCCTTTTACTTACATATTTACATTATTTGACAATTTTAGTCCCTCCAAATCAATCCATTACACGTTTAAAGTTCATGACACGAGTCTTTATTATATTGGGCATGATTTTGCGAGGGTTACACATGGCCCCGTGTCTGACTGGGCACGGTCCGTGCTAAATTCTGCAGATTTTGGAAAATTAAGAAAAATCCTAAAAAATTAAGAAAAAATGCTAAAAATAATTAGGCCGCTGATTTTACACTTTCTTAAAATCCTTGTGTCCCCGACAACGGCGCCAAAAACTTGGTTTGCGTTAATCGTGATATGATTTTATTAATATTTTGAGCCCATTTTACGCATTAGTCAAGTTTTAAATTTATAAAACACGATACTTTACTAACACTAAACACACACTTGGGCAAGTGCACCCATCGCGGGCGTAGTATAGTGTTAGTAAGATACCGAGGTCGTCCAAGGACACAAGAGCTTTTAGTACCAGTTTATCGTCAACGTCTACTCGATCTAAATTTTTGGAAAAGAGTTTTTAAACATGAAAATAAATCTAAAAGATAAATAAATAAAAAAATAAATAGACAAGATAGAATCACTTGGATCCAACTTATCTTTAATGTATCCTTTGATGATTTTCGCACTTTCGGACTTTTTAAGAGATTATCTTAGTTATAGTAGTAGGCCCCTGTTGGGATTGAACCCTATACAAAGGAACAGTTCATAAAGCCAAAACTGGTTCAGAGCAGTGGATCCAGAATAAGCAGTTGTTTGTACTTAATCGTTCCCCTTGAAAGTGGTTCTAACATCTAATGACCCAAAGCACTGCCCTTACAACTGTTGTTGATCTAAAGACTGTTGAAGATAAAGCACTGATGCTCAATCTGCTGATATGATTCAAGTACTGCTGAAGACTCAAAGCACTGCAGGAACTATAACAGTGGAATGAAGAATCAGTAGTTTAGTTTATCCATTGCATTGTTCAGTTAATCAGTAGTTTGGATCAGTGGTTGTAATAGTCAGTGGATGTAGGTTGTTAGGAGGTTAGATGTCACTTTCATGGTGACGTCAGCCGAAGATGCTCAGTGGTTGTTCTGTACTATAAATAGAACAGTATTCTGTACTGTTCTATTAGCTCTTTTGCACAAGTCATTTGTACGAACAATCAAGTGAGCTCGGGCTGAGGGGGAGATTAGTGCATGCATGCATTGTAGTTGATTATTGTAATAAATACAATCATTCGATTATGAGATAAACATGTTTGCTTAAAACTATTTCTTCCATTGATTGTGTGTTGAATTTGTTTCACCTATTTCTGCTGCAATTTACTCTGTTTCATCTTCATTCTAATCAAACGAACACAATCAAAAGAAACTCAGATCCTAACAATTGGTATCAGAGCTAGGACAGTCAAACTTGATCTAACAATCATTTTTACGTAAAAGTTCAGCTCAAAATTCGTTGATACTTTCGATTGTTCGTATTTAGTTGAAAACATAGTAAGGGTTAATCACTACAAAAGTTGATTATTTAGTACCTGTAAAACAACCAAAATGGCTACACAATCACAGGATAACACTAATAACACTGGTTCTCTTTTCAAACCACCTATGTTGGTCAGATCTGAATACAACATCTGGGAGCGAAGGATGGGTCACATCCGAGCTCAACAGAATACCGGATGTTGGAAGTCGGTTGTCTTTGGACCACATGATCCAATGGTGCCGAGTGCTGAGGATCCAAAAGTTTTTTAACCTAAGAAAATTGAAAACTATACTGATCAGGATTTTCAGAAAAATTGAACTGGATGCCAATGCATTTAGCATCGTTGCATCTGCACTCCCAAATGAAATTTATGCCGGGCTGTTACACTGTAACAGCGCCAAGGAATTCTGGGATGCACTTAAGGAACAATTTGGTGGGACTGAAAAAGTAATTGAAAATAACAGGGAAATTTGGAACCAACAGTATGAAACCTTTTGTCACACTAAGGGTGAATCACTAACACAACAGTTTGAACGTTTTAGTTGTCTCATAAGTGAACTGAAACTTGTTAAGGTTGAATTTGCTAAAGCAACCCAAAACAGTAGGTTTCTTAGGTCACTTCCTGAAAAATGGGACACAATTGCTTTTGTAACCAGAAATTCAGTTGGGTTCAAAGATCTGACCCTTACCTAACTTCATGGTAGACTCCTGACCTATGAAAGGGAGTTGAATCAGAAAAAGAAGTTACAAGAGACTGGGAAGGTTGCAGATGACTACTCATTTGGCAACACAGTTCTTTTGGGTCAGGAAGAATCTGGTAGTAGTAAGGATCAGAGTTATGATCATTACATTGACATAACAGCTGGTGGAGCTTTTAACTCTGATTCTCACTCATCCAATTATGCTTTTACAGCAAATGGAGAAAACCAGAATTCTGACAATCTATGCTTTGAACTCAATGATCTCCAGCATTTTGATCCAACTGATCTGGAAGAGATGGATATTTTGCACCAACTTGCACTGTTGAGTGTTAGAACCAGCAAGTTTTATAAAAGAACATGGAGAAAATTTCCAGGGTTACATGGGAATTTAAAAGTAGGGTTGGATAAATCAAAGATCAAATGCTACAAGTGCAATAGGTTAGGTCATTTTGCTAGAGAGTGTAGGAGTCAAAACAGTGGACCAATCATCACACACCCTAGCTCTAGACCATAAAATAACCAAACCACTGTGCAGTATTCCCAATATTCCCCTGCTGCCCATGTAAATACTGCTCACTATGCACACCCTACAACCCCTGTTCCTGTGACTATGTCCAAACCACTTTTCCTTAGATACAATATGTCCAAGCCCCAGTTCCTCAGGTTCAGGTGCAACAAGCTGCACAAACAGCTGTTCAAATAGATCAGCAACGATTTTCACACAAGGCTTTGTTGACTGGAGTAGCTTGCCAGAGGAACTAGGAGATGAAAACTTTGCTCTATATGCTGATGAAGCTATTTCTAGTGATGATTTTGTTTTGTAGCATTAGAGTCAATTCCTGAAGGGCTGGAAATTGAAGAAGGAGCATCCAGTGCTGAAACAGTGGATACAATTGCTGAAGCAGTGGTTACTGCTGATGTTGGTGAACAACTGTTGGAAGAGAAATTAGAACCCCTGTTGGAACCACTGTCCAACCCATGGTCTGCTGAAGAAGAAAAGGAAGAGAAGAAGCCAGAAGAAAGTGAACATGTCTGTGATTGTGCCATGATGGCTGCAACTAAGGTATCACCTTAGGTTCTTAAAAACCTTTGTTCAGACAAATGCATCATAGCATTTGCAAACATCAAAGAGGTGAATGAAAACCTTAGAGATAGATTGTTAAATGATGAAGTAAAATTTGAAAAATCTTTAAAAGAATTGAAAATCAAATTGTCTGAAAAAGAAAATGAGATTTGCAACCTCAAACATGGGCATAGCATAACCAAGGACCAACTCCAGCCCATGATAGAAAAATATCAAAAATGTAAAAAGGAGTTGGAATCCACCCAAATCACTTGTGAAAAATGGGTGGAATCCTGCAAAGGTTATGAGATTATGCTTGAAAAACAGATTGAAAGCAATGTAAAATTTGGCACAGGGTTTAGAAAAAAATGACCAAGTTGAAAACACTACTGCAAATCAGTTTGGTTCTGTTGAAATCATACCCACCAACAAGGATGGTCAAGAAGTTAAAATAACTGATAAACTTGGCAACAAAATCACTCTGGAAAGATCTGTGGGGTCCTCAACGTTTGAGGAGATTGAGAAATACCAATTCAAACCCACATGGTCTAATGAGTGTGACATCCTTGAAAATTTCAAACCCATGGATTTCACCACTGTGGATGTTGTCAAAGCTCCAAAGGCCAAGGTCATTCCTCTTAAGGACATCCCAACAGTAGTTCAAAACTCTGTTGCAAAGGAGTCTGAAAAGAAGAAAAGAAGAGAAAAGATTAAAAACTTATTTTGTGACTTTTGTGAAAAGAAAAATCATTTGACCAAAGATTGTTTTCATTTAAAAGCTTATGATCTTAACAAAACAAGTACCATTGTGCCTTCAAAGAGCTGCACCATCTGTGGTAAATCAAACCATTCCACTTAGGAGTGTGTGTATTTAAAATCCTTTGAGGTAAAAAAGGAAGAGTATATATAAAAAACACTCATGAGTTCATCAAAACCACAAGTCAAGAAACAACCATTGTTTGTGCCAGTCCAAACAGTTGAACCAAACCTCTGTCAAAAGAGAGGTTCAGGTGACTGATGCACCCCCTGCTAAACAATACCAAAGTGGAAAAGGTCAACCACCATACCCAAGGGTCCCACACGTTTATGAGGCTTACAAAAGGCCTTCTAAACCAAAAGTGAATAGGCATCCCTTTGGTTATCAACAGTTAATGGGAAATGACCCCCAGCAGTGGTTAGAGAAAAATGTTTCAAAAACTGCCCAAACCCCTGAGCTAACCACTGTCCATCCATCTGCACTTAACACAATCACTGTTGAGACCCCATCCAAAGCCTTATTGGCTTTGGAGACCCTCCTGAACTAATTATTTACTTAATGTGAAGGGAGCTTCTGCATGCTTAGATAGTCTTTGGTATGTAGATAGTGGAGGCTCCAGGCACATGACTGGATGTAGAGCCCTACTCAAAGAATTCAATGGAGGGGGTGATATATCTTTTGATTATAATAGTAAAGGGAAGGTGATGGGTTCTGGTACAGTACAGTTTGGAAATGTTAAGTTTGAAAATGTCAATCTGATTGACAATCTAAAATTCAACCTCCTTAGTGTCTCACAAATGAGTGATAAAGGTTATGGCTCATTCTTTACTAAGGAGTGTTGTAGGATTGTTGGGCCAGAAATGGTTAAAAAGATTGAAGAAATAATAAAAAATGGAAAACCCCAACTTGTTGCTCAAAGGAGTGGCAATGTTTATGTAGTTGATTTGTCAAAAGAGAGCCCTAGGACTGATGCCTGTCTGTTCTCAGCTGCCTCTAACAAAGAGACAGAACTATGGCACAGGAGATTGGGGAACACAAATCTCAAGACAGTCACTGCTTTGTCAAAACAGGGTCTTGTAAGAGGTCTTCCTCAAAAACTGTTCACCTGTCCTGAGCATTGTGTTTCCTGTTTAAAAGGAAAACAACATAAAAGCTCATTTAAGTCCATTGAAGAGTCCAAAACAACCAAGTGCTTGCAAATGCTACACATGGATCTGTTTGGCCCAGTAAAAGTCATGAGTCTTAAAAAGAAAAGATATTGTTTGGTAATTGTAGATGACTTTTCTAGGTTTACATGGACTTATTTCTTACATTCTAAAGATGAGACTGCAGGCATTCTGCAAGATTTTGTCAAACAGGTTGAAAAGCAGTTTGACTTGCCAGTAAAAGTCTTTAGGAGTGACAATGGCATAGAATTCAGAAATAGGGAGTTGGATGAGTTTTATGTGTTAAAAGGAATTGTAAGGCAGTACAGCACTCCAAGGACACCAGAGCAAAATGGGGTTGTTGAGAGAAAGAATAGGACACTGATTGAGGCTGCCAGAACCATGCTTGCTGATTCAAGTTTGCCATTAACTTTCTGGGCAGAGGCTGTAAACACTGCCTGCTATGTCCAGAACAGAGTTTTGATCAACCCAGGCATCAAAAGACTGCCTATGAAATTCTGTATAAAATCAAACTACTGATCTCATACTTCAAAGTATTTGGCTGCCCATGTTTCATTTTAAATCTAAAAGATTCAATTTCAAAATTTGCAGCCAAAGTAGACAGTGGATATCATTTGGGATACTCAACCACTGCTAAGGCCTACAAAGTGTTTAACACTAGGACTAAGACAGTGGAAGAGACTTTGAATGTAAAGTTCAATGAACTTTCTTCAATGAAAATCCCTGCAAATCCTGCTGAGTTATTTGATCTTGATAAATTCACCTTTGAAAATGTTTCTGTCAAGACTAATAGTGCAGGTCCATCTCAACCACCTCCATCAGAAAATGGATATGAAGTGATCATTCCACAACAAAATTTCAAATCCATTGCCAAAGCAGCAGATGTTCAAAACAGCTGTCAAAGCTCAACCACTGCTACATCAACAGTTGTTGACCAAAGTAGCCCTAAAACCCCTGTTTCCACATCATCAAACACTGTTGATAAAAATCCTCAAACAGTGGATAAAAGTCAACATGTTTCCACACCAATTCCTCCTATTCCTCCACATCCATTTCAAGACACTGTTGGATCATCAAAGTCACTAACAATTGTTAGCTCAGATGATTCACATCTGCAGCCCTCACCCTTAAATGCCATTGTTCCATACAAAGGAGATCTTATCTTCTTGAAGTCTCATCCACCAGACCAAATCATTGGCAACATCAGTGAAGGGATGCTCACAAGAAGTCAATTCCAAAACATCTGTCTTTTTGCTGGTTTTCTATCACTTTATCAACCTGTCAAGTACCAAGAGGCACTGAAAGACAACAGTTGGGTGGAAACCATGCAAGAAGAGCTCCAACAGTTAAAAAGACAACAAGTATGGGAGCTTGTACCACTGCCAGAGGGTGTGAGTCCTATTGGCACAAAGTGGGTCTTCAAAAATAAAAGTGATGAAAGGGGCATTGTTGTCAAGAATAAAGCAAGGCTAGTGGTTCAAGGTTTCAGACAGGAAGAGGGCATTGACTATTGATGCGTAGTCGAGTGTTATATTTATTAGGTGTATAATTTAAGCCCCTTTAACACTTACTTAGCCAAGTTTTAAATTTATAAAACACGATATTTACTAACACTAGACACACATATGGGCAAGTGCACCCATCGTGAGCGTAGTATAGTGTTGGTAAGATACCGAGGTCGTCCAAGGACACAAGAGCTTTTAGTACCGGTTTATCCTCAACGTCTAATCAAAATAAAAAAGTTTAGAAAAATGTTTTTAACTAAGAAAAATAAAAACTAACTAAAATGCTGAAAATAAAAGTAAAAGAAAAACAGATAGACAAGATGAATCACTTGGTTCCGACTCGTATCTAGTATAACCTTTGATTATTTCCGCACTTTTGCACATAATTAAGAGATTATCTTAGTTATTGTAGTAGGCCCCTCTTTTGAAGGTGACGTTACCCTCACCCCAGTAGTTTGAGTCAGCAAGGATACAATCCTAAAAGGGTGGATTATTGGAAGATAATTAATTAAGTTATTAATGCAAATTATGGTAGGCCCCGCTTTTGGCGGTGACGTTACCCTCGACTAAGTAGTCTGAGTCAGCAGGGATACAGTCCTAAATAGCCGAGTTATAGTATTAATAGTAGTTAACTTATGAGGGGATCAAAGAGTTTGGACCCCCGCCATCCAATACCGTGAAGTATTGAAGGAGGTCCTACTAAATTTGACCCAGGTCCATTGCAGGACCTCTAAACGCTGAACAATGGCAAGACCTTTACCAAACCGTTCCCTTAACCCCCGACCAGGTTGCCAACATACCTCCATATAGACCGTGGAGATATGAATGGTGAAAATCTTTTATTTTATATAGACAGTAAAATAATGCCAAGACATCACGGACAAACGATAAGGAAAGATCACCTTTAACATAAGCAACTAGTTATTAAAGTCATTAATACAAAACTAAATAAAAAGTGCAAAAGATTAGAAATAAAAAGTATTATACTAGACACTTTGTCTTCACCAAGTGATGTAAGAGACTTAGGCAAACATGGCCTTGATTGTCAAGAACTCTTACGATCAATCTTGGATCCCGAGACAACTCACACACTCTACGATAGACAATGGATGATGGTGGTGGATGATGGTGTTATGGTGGTGGTGGGTGGTGGATGAAGTGTGAGAGAGGTGGTGTGCCAAGGGATGAGTTGAAATGAAACCAAGCACTCCTATTTATAGGCTGAACAGAAGGCTGGGCACCGCTGGACACGCCCCCGTGCCTGTCTGACACTCTCTCTCTCTTCATTAATTGTAATTCGCAATTACAATTAATGCGCCTGCAGTACTTTCGTCACGCCCCCGTGTTCACTGGACACGGCCCGTGGTGGGCAATAGAAGCTTCTATAGGTTTGTCTTTTCTGCTGCTTCTTGGGCACGGCCCCGTGCTGGCTGAGCACGGGGCGTGTTCAGTCTTCTGCCTTCTCTATTTTGCTTGGGAAGATGTCGTTGAGGGGTCGGGCAGTCCACTTATGTTCCTTTTCTTGTATTTATGTTAGATTTAGCTGTCTTTTTGATTCTTTTGTGAATTTGAGCTCATTTAATCCTGAAAATACAAAAGGAAGACAAAAACACTCTTTTTCCAACATTAGTACTTAAAAAGGGTTAGTTTTATGCCTCATTTGATGTAATTTATATGTTGCATTTTACACACATCAAATACCCCCACACTTGAACTTTTGCTTGTCCTCAAGCAAAACTCTTTAATATGTGGCTTACACTCCCAAATGGAATGGGTAGAAGAGAAGGTTTTGGGCTTGTCGTAGAGTGTTGGGATTTCCAAGATTCTTTATGTAGTTTTATTTTTATTTATTTACAATCCTATTCGTCATGATTTATTTAAAACTTTTCATAAGAAAAATTACTTATTTGGGCATAACATGCCTTTTTAAAATTCCATTTATATACAAGTTCACATACCTCACGGGAGAAATCACTCACACTCGGCCGAAGGTATATTTTTAGTGAATCACTCGAGAGCGGCATGGAACTTACTCCTACCATAGGCTTGCCAAGCAATCAATCCTCCTCCTTTTTAACCTTTATACCTTTGTAAATATCAAGAGGACTTTGTGGGTGAAGAGTTAGGCTTGGGTTAAAGGTAGGTGGTTGGGTTAGTGGTTAGTGGTTAGTAGAAAAAGGGTGAAAAAAACGTAACAAGTGTCGATTTTCGTAGGATTTTCTATTTTTGTAACTTTTTATTCTGATGAAGCTTTTATTCAAACAAAGTTATTTTTGATGAACTTGTTTGTTTATTTTCTTTTGCTTTATCATCAACACATTTTTTTTTGAACGATCATACGAAAAAAAACCGAACTTGTTACTAAAACAAAGCGTTAAAAATGAAAAGGTTTTGGTGGATAAAAGGGTGTTTGGTTTGGGTTATGAAATGAAAAGGTTTAGGCTCAAAGGGGCTAACTAGGGGGATTTTTGGGTAGGTGGTAAAAGAAAAAGAAAAAAAAATGGTGTAGAAGAAAAAAGGTTAGTCCTAATGCCTCTATCATTTACTTACTCGGGTTTAAGTTGATAAGGACCGGGAATGTATCGTCATGGCAAGTTCTAGAGTCGTAAGAACCAAGCGGCTATTCACACAAGAAACGAAAAATGAGCATTTAGTCTAAAGATGTAAATTTGTACGCTCAATAAAGGCTCAAAACTCACTTTTGTGGGAATGGGTTTTTATGTGATCAAGTATATATAATCAAATTTTAACTAAGCTTGTCATGCCGTTTCATAATTTTCTTTTGTTGGTTCTTGTTATCACGACGCTATCGGTTGTAAATTCGTAAAAATATAACCTTTTTGAGAACTTGAATTTCCCGAGTTAAACCTAGACAAGTAAAAAAATGAAATTTTTGAAATTTTTTTTGGGGTGATTAGTGGTTCCAATAGAGTTTTGTGTAAGGCTTGTATTTAGGACTTGCAAAATTTCAAGGTTTTAGCATCCCCCCCACACTTAAATTACACATTGTCCTCAATGTGTCCCAAAAATAAATTTTTAGGTTGATTAGATGTGTAAATGGTGTTAAAAGCAAAGATTTATGTTACTGGCAGTCTGGACACGGCCCCGTGGGGACCGGACACGGCCCCGTGTTCAGGTGCCAGTAACAAAAATTAAAGAAAAGAAACAGAAGCCTGGACACGGGGGCGTGTCTGGTGAACACGGCCCGTGTCCAGTTACCTGAACTGGGCATTTTTCTGCAGGGGGTTCAGCACGGGGCCGTGTTGGTTGGGCACGGCCCGTGTTGAACCTTCTGTAATGGAGAAAATTGTCGGGTTGCCTTGTTCTTGTGCATGAGGTCATTTTTCTCGTTCCCCTTTTCATCCCTTACCACCATGAGTGTGTTTTATTCCTGAAAATTAAAACTAACTAGAAAACATAAAAATTAATCTAAATTAAACTAAGGATAGTTCCGTGGAATGCCTCCATGGTGCGCTACGTTTATAAGGGTCCTTGGCTAGACCCAAAGCCTGGTCATATGTTACCCAAGTGGGATGTATTGCATCCCATGTTACACCGTCGGAGAGCGTCATCCAAGCTTGAGTCTATGACCTTCATGTAGTTGACCGGATCTTCTTCCTCTACTTTTTTTCCACATTCAAATTTTACTTCCTCATCCCCAAACTTCAATGATAAAGTTCCGTCATTCATATCCACCACTGCTTGGGCGGTGGCTAGAAATGGCCTCCCGAGGATGAGAGGGACGTCGGTGTCTTCTTCCATGTCTAGGATGACAAAATCGGTTGGAAAGACGAAATTGTCAACCTTGACTAGCAGATTTTCAGCGACACCTTGTGGAAATTTGACGGACCTGTCTGCGAGTTGTATGCTCATCTTCGTAGGGCTTGTTGTTCCTAGGCCGAGTCACTTGAACATTGACGTGGGCATGAGGTTGATGCTAGCCCCAAGATCGGCTAAAGCATTACGGACGGGGGACTTCCCAATCGAGCAAGGGATTGTGAAGCTCCCGGGGTCGATTTTCTTTTGTGGAAGTTTGTTGAGTACTAAAGCTGAGCATTCTTCGCCTAAGTTAACTAATTGCAATGATTCAATTTTCCTTTTGTGAGTAAGGAAATCCCTCATGAATTTTGCATATTTAGGCATTTGGGTTAGGACCTCAATAAAAGGAATATTAACATGCAATTGTTTTAGTAAACTTTCGAACTTTGCGAATTGCTCATCGGTCTTTTGACGATTTAACCTACCGGGGTACGGAATCGGATGAGTCTTGGTGTGCTCTTGATTTGTTGAAGGAGCCTTTTCTGGTTGAGGCGTGGGTGAAGTAGTGTTTTGGCGTTGACTTCCTTCAATTGGTTGTAAGGGCTCATCCTCGGGACCCACGGTTCGGTTTCTCAACGTGATGAGGTGTACTTGCGCCTTTGGGTTGGTTTCGGTATTACTTGGTAACGCGCCTTGTGGTCTCTCGGAGAAATTTTGAGCTAGTTGATTTAATTGTTTTTCAACGTTTTGAATGCTAGCTTGTTGATTTCTAAAATTCGATTCCAATTGTTGAAATCGATCTGAGTTTTTCTTTTCGGTGTCGGAGATGAGGCGAGATAGGGTATCTTCAAGCCTTTCTCTTCCACCTTGTTGTTGAGAGAAATTTTGTGGTTGTTGAAAATTAGTTCGTTGGTTTTGTTGGTTACTACTATTTCCGGGATCTCTCTAACCAAGATTTGGGTGGTTACGCCATCCTTGGTTGTAGGTATCCGTTGGAGGACCCGACGGCCTAGGTCTATTATCAATGTAGTTTACCGTTTCCGCTTGTTCGTCTAATTCTTTCATACAACTCCAATTTTCATGTGACCCACCACACCCTTCACAAGCCATAACCGAGGCCGTTTTTGTCATTTCTAGCCTTTTGATTTTCGAAGAGAGGGCCTCGATTTGGGCTTGTAAAGAGGTGCTTTCATCAACCTTATGGGCGCCCGGGGCAATAGATTTATTACCTCGGGGAGTGTGCCATTGAAAATTGGTTTGAGCAATTTCCTCAATTTGATTATATATTTCATTTGGGCGACGATTACCTAAAAGCCCCCCGGAGCTTGAATCAAGTGTTTGTCTTGTGTGTGGCAACAACCCATTGTAGAAAGTGGATACTTGTTGCCATACCGCTAGACCGTGATGAGGACACTTTCTTAGAAGCTCCTTGAACCTCTCCCAAGTTTCATATAAGGATTCCCCATCCTCTTGTGAATATGTATTAATTTCAGTCATTAATTTAGCCATTTTAGCAGGAGGGAAATACTTATATAGAAACTTTTGGGCTAGTTCATCTCAGGTGTTTACCGAGCCAACTGGGAGGGTGTTAAGCCAAGCCTTAGCTCGGTCTTTTAGTGAAAATGGAAACATCCTAAGGTGAATGGCGTCGTTTGATGCTCCATTGATCCGAAAAGTATCACATATTTCCAAGAAATTAGTAATATGTAGATGGGGATCCTCGTCCGCAAGCCCATGAAAGGTTGCGGAGTTTTGGAGCATTTGTATCAAATGCGGTCGAAGTTCGAAGTTGTTTGCTTCGACATTCGGTGCATTGATGGCGGCGCCTAGATTACCTACGGTGGGCCATAGGTAATCCATGAGGGTACGTTGGTCCGCCATTGGAAGTGGGTCCCCCGAAACTTTCTCTTGATTTTTAGCCTTAAGTCTTTTTCTGAGAAAGCGTTCGGGTTCTTCTAAAGGTTCTTTTATGTCTCTACTAGAACTGGAGCTCATGCACTACGTAGGAGGTTCAAATGTGGCGCCTGGTTTCCAAGTCCTGCAATAAAAACAGAAAAGAACGTTGGTCAGAATGTTCACCACGGCCCCGTGCTCAGTGAACACGGCCCGTGGTCAGAAGTACAGTAACTGTTTTCTGTATCCCAGTTACTAGGAGTTGGACACGACCCCGTGTTGCACCGACACGGCCCCGTGCTCAGCTCTCTGTAACTCAGAAAATAAAAACTGCCAGTGATGATGCTGGGCACGGCCCGTGTCTGACCAGGCACGGCCCGTGCTGAGCTCTGCAGAAGCTGAAAACTAAGAAAATCCTAAAAAATTAAAAAGAAAAATAAAAATATGATTAGGCCGTTGATTCCTAACTTTCTTAAAATCCTTGTGTCCCCGGCAACGGCGCCAAAAACTTGATGCGTAGTCGAGTGTTATATTTATTAGGTGTATAATTTAAGCTCCTTTAACACTTATTTAGCCAAGTTTTAAATTTATAAAACACGATATTTACTAACACTAGACACACATATGGGCAAATGCACCCATCGTGAGCGTAGTATAGTGTTGGTAAGATACCGAGATCGTCCAAGGACACAAGAGCTTTTAGTACCGGTTTATCCTCAACGTCTAATCAAAATAAAAAAGTTTAGAAAAATGTTTTTAACTAAGAAAAATAAAAACTAACTAAAATGCTGAAAATAAAAGTAAAAGAAAAACAGATAGACAAGATGAATCACTTGGTTCCGACTCGTATCTAGTATAACCTTTGATTATTTCCGCACTTTTGCACATAATTAAGAGATTATCTTAGTTATTGTAGTAGGCCCCTCTTTTGAAGGTGACGTTACCCTCACCCCAGTAGTTTGAGTCAGCAAGGATACAATCCTAAAAGGGTGGATTATTGGAAGATAATTAATTAAGTTATTAATGCAAATTATGGTAGGCCCCGCTTTTGGCGGTGACGTTACCCTCGACTAAGTAGTCTGAGTCAGCAGGGATACAGTCCTAAATAGCCGGGTTATAGTATTAATAGTAGTTAACTTATGAGGGGATCAAAGAGTTTGGACCCCCGCCATCCAATACCGTGAAGTATTGAAGGAGGTCCTACTAAATTTGACCCAGGTCCATTGCAGGACCTCTAAACGTTGAACAATGGCAAGACCTTTACCAAACCATTCCTTTAACCCCCGACCAGGTAGCCAACATACCTCCATATAGACCGTGGAGATATGAATGGTGAAAATCTTTTATTTCATATAGACAGTAAAATAATGCCAAGACACCATGGACAAACGATAAGGAAAGATCACCTTCAACATAAGCAACTAGTTATTAAAGTCATTAATACAAAACCAAATAAAAAGTGCAAAAGATTAGAAATAAAAAGTATTATACTAGACACTTTGTCTTCACCAAGTGATGTAAGAGACTTAGGCAAACATGGCCTTGATTGTCAAGAACTCTTACGATCAATCTTGGATCCCGAGACGACTCACACACTCTACGATGGACAATGGATGATGGTGGTGGATGATGGTGTTATGGTGGTGGTGGGTGGTGGATGAAGTGTGAGAGAGGTGGTGTGCCAAGGGATGAGTTGAAATGAAACCAAGCACTCCTATTTATAGGCTGAACAGAAGGCTGGGCAAGGCCCCGTGTCCACTGGACAAGCCCCCGTGCCTGTCTGACACTCTCTCTCTTCATTAATTGTAATTCGCAATTACAATTAATGCGCCTGCTGTACTTTCGCCACGCCCCGTGTTCACTGGACACGGCCCGTGGTGGGCAATAGAAGCTTCTATAGGTTTGTCTTTTCTGCTGCTTCTTGGGCACGGCCCCGTGCTGGCTGAGCACGGGGCGTGTTCAGTCTTCTGCCTTCTCTATTTTGCTTGGGAAGATGCCGTTGAGGGGTCGGGCAGTCCACTTATGTTCCTTTTCTTGTATTTATGTTAGATTTAGCTGTCTTTTTGCTTCTTTTGTGAATTTGAGCTCATTTAATCCTGAAAATACAAAAGGAAGACAAAAACACTCTTTTTCCAACATTAGTACTTAAAAAGGGTTAGTTTTATGCCTCATTTGATGTAATTTATATGTTGCATTTTACACACATCAACTATGATGAAACTTTTGCCCCTATAGCAAGATTGGAAGCTATCAGACTGTTCTTGGCCTTTGCTGTCAACCACAACATAAAGGTGTTTCAAATGGATATCAAATGTGCATTCCTCTATAGTAAGATTCAAGAAGAGGTATATGTTTGTCAACCTCTTGGTTTTGAGGATCCATTTAATCCAGATCATGTCTACAAGCTAAATAAAGCTTTGTATGGCTTGAACAAGCACCTAGAGCCTGGTATGAAACTCTTTCCACCTGTCTTCTCTCTATTGGTTTCACAGAGGTAAAATTGACAAAACAATGTTTTTAAAATGGAGAGGGAAAGACTTGATGATTGTCCAGATTTATGTGGATGACATCATTTTTGGAAGCACATGTTCTAATATGTGTGAAGAGTTCAGAAAACTCATGACAGCTGAGTTTGAGATGAGTGCAATGGGTGAACTACAGTGTTTCCTTGGTCTCCAAGTGAAACAACTGCAAAATGGTACATTCATTCATCAAAGCAAATATGCTAAAGAACTTTTGAACAAATTTGAGATGAATGATTGTAAACCATGTAGTACACCCATGGCAACCACCAAGCTAGTCATGACTGATGAGAAGGATGATTTGGTGGATCAAACATTATAGAGAAGCATGATTGGGTCTTTATTGTACCTAACTGCATCTAGGCCAGACATCATGTTTGCAACATGTGTTTGTGCAAGATCCCAATCAGCCCCTAGAAAGTCTAACCTAATAGCAGTGAAAAGGATACTCAGATACATAAAAAGTGCTCCCACACTTGGTAACTGGTACCCTGCTAATGGGAATATTAAGCTTTCAGGTTTTACAGACAGTGACTTTGCTGGGTGTAATACAACAAGGAAGTCCACATCAGGAGGGTACCAATTTCTTGGTGATTGCTTAGTATCTTGGCAAAGCAAAAAGCAAGCAGCTGTTTCAATATCCACTGCTGAGACAGAGTATATAGCTGCTGCAAGCTGTACAACCCAACTGTTATGGCTTCAAAATCAACTGCTGGATTTTGGTATCACTGCCTTAAAGACGCCTCTCATGTTGGATAGTCAGGCAACAGAAAATATCATCAAAAATCCAGTTTCACATTCAACCACCTTCGATTCGCCATGGCTCTCCCACTGAAAACCCCTCATAACTACCTGTGTACACTTGCAAAAACAAGTCAAAACACAACCTTTCACTCCGTTATTGATGCCCTATCTTCTTCAAAGTACAAAACTTTGTTGACTTGTAATGCACCAATCTACCTGGATACCCTACGAGATTTCTGGAAACATGCTCAAATTGAAGTTCAAGACAAAAAGCCTTGGGCTATCACTTCAACCGTATGAGGAATTCAGGTTGCTGTTACACCTCAAACCATCTCTGAGGTTTTTGAAATAAATGATCTTGAAGGTAAAAATTATTTCCCAAAGGAAGAATATCAAACTGATTTGATTGAGAGGGGGTATGAGGAACAAATGATAAAAGATACTTTACAAAAGGGGAGTTTTCCACCTCCCATGCGATTTTTATTCCATACCCTCCTCATGTGTGTGTCAAATAAAACAACTGCTTTCAATGAGATACCATTGAAAATCCAATACTTGGGTTATGCTATAATGGCTGAAGTTGATTTTAACTTCTCCCAGGAGATTTTCAATGACATGGAAAAAAATGTTAATAATATAAAAGGAAACAAGAAACCATTTTTACTGTTTCCAAGATTTTTAAGTTTTTACTTACAAAAGAAAATTCCAAAGGATAGTGTTCATGTGCTCATCCAAGGAAATCCTTTTCAAACAAACAGCCTATCTTCTGAAACATTTACAAGGCTGTCAAAACCTTCTCAAACACAAACAGAGGAACCTGAGAAGAATTTAGCAGCAACAACTGCTCCTCAGGTCCCTGTTGTTGAGTCCACTGCTCTTGGTGATCACAGCAGCACCACCACTGCTGTGAAACCCCCACCAAAACCCACCAAAAAGACCATCAAGAAAAAAAAATCCAAAAAGCCCACCAACCCATCCAAAAAGGATCTTCTGGAATATGAGATCCCAGAAGTAACTCCTATGACAACACAAAAGTTACTTGAAACCACTACTGCTACTTTCTCACAACAGATGGTAGAAAGATCTCAACCTGAGCCTCAAACTCCTCCTGCATCCTCCCAAAAGGATCAGGTTGTATCCACAGGGACACCACATTATGAAGCTCTGGAATCACTTGATTCCATCTTCCACAGCCCTGCTCCCGGGGCAAATTTGCTTTCAACCCTTATCCCTACTTCACAAATTCCACCATCTTTGCTACCTCTGTTGAATGCCTTGGACATGGATCAGAAATAAATCAGTTCTTCTCAACAACCCATCACTGAGAACATACCTCAACAAATGACTGAGTCTGATTCCTCTGCCATTGCTAACCCATCAAAAGTTGAGGAGGTTACACTGCAGGAATTACATGTAATTCTTGTCAGTGGTTCAAGTGTAACAGCTACTACAGGTGTTGAATCCACTGATTTACACCTGGACAGTAGTTTCATTAGTAAGCCTCCCTTAAAGGCAATTTCCTCTTTGGGAACCAAGGTGACCACGTGTGTGTTTCCATTATTCACTGGTGTGCTTACAATGGTAACCAATGCTGAGGAAAGAAGTCCCCAGTACCAAGACAAAGGGGCATCAGTGGATGAATTCTGGGAAACTTTCCCTAAGTCAACTACTGATACAACCACTGCTAGTGGGAAATCAGATGATCCCATTCACTTGGGTGATGGTTTGAAATACAAAGAATTGACAGAGAGAGTGGATAAAATTGAAACATCTATTGCAGATATAAAAAATATGCTGCAGCAGTTGTTACAATCTCAAAAAGCTCCATTAACTGCTTCATCGTCTGTTTCATCTCCCACTGAGCTATGGCATCTGTTTCAACCTCTGCTCCATCAACAAAGGAAATATGTTGATCAACAACATGAAGTTTAACTTCAAATGTTTAGAAATGTCATGGAAGCTAGGTACAATGATACTCAAGTAGATATCAAAGCCATTAAATCTCACCTGCTCCAAACCACTGGCACTGCTCCTCCTTCAATCATCTATGTTGAAAACCCTGATGATGCAAAAAAAGGGGAGAAAGGAAAGAAGGGTAAAGAAGGTTTATATCTACCACCAGATCCAATATCTAAACTTGTGGTAGAAATTCCTAAGCCAGATGGGTCAAAGAAGGTTGATGTGACCCTCAATGCTTTTGTTGAAGAAAAATCAAAGTTAAAAGAGAAAATGGAAACAAAGGGTGATAAAATATTTGAAGAGGAAAGAAAGTTTTTATGGCTAAGGAGGCATAGGGTACTTCAAACAGAAGGAAGACTACTAGAAAAGTCAGTCAACCCAAAATTACACCTCCCAAAATCACTAAACCTCCTCCTAAAATCCCCAAAAGTTCCTCACATCAAACCTCTAAACCAACATCCAAACCAACATATGTTAAGCCACCTGTTGTATCAACAGTTGTTGATACTTCAGTGGTTTCAACAAATGTTGTGTCAACCATTGCCACCATCATTTCACCAACCACTACTCAATCAACTACCACACCACACCACAAACAAAACCACCATCACAAAAACCACCACCTGCCATAAAGCAGAAGACAACAGTTGATACATCAACAGTTGTAGTGACAACAGTGGTTGAAGCACCAGTTGTTTCAACAACTGTTAGTCAGCCACCCATCACCTCAAATACCACCTCTCAACCCACAAATACACCATCAACCACTCCAAAACCCAAAAAGAGAAGGATAACAAATGTTATACTTGAAGATGATAATGTACCTTCTCCACTTCCAGTATCTTCACAATCTCTGATTCTAGCCACTATTTCAAACCCTGTTCCAATTTCTTCAGTTCAAGCCCTTGATCTAAACACTGCCTTAGTCCCTTTGGGAGTGCAATATCCTTTAGATCTTCCAGCAGTCAGGGAGGAGATCAAATCCTTCTACTCTGAAGATGATCCTGAAAAGAGGAAACTCCCATCTCTTCAAGGTTATCCTTTGCCAAGAAACATAGAAGAGTATCTTAAATTAAACGCCAAATAAGCAGAGGATATATCACAAAGAGACACAAAGGGAAAGTCTGACAAAGACATTCAGAGGAACTTGCAATATCTGCTCACCAAAGTCAGAACTTTAGAGCAGTTCATAAAAGACCTTTGTCGGAAATTATTAGAAAAAGATGATGAAAGTTTGAGACAAGACTACATTGAGCATATCATGATATACAAGAAGTATAGGGCAGAAAAGCATCAGTACAAGGAATGGACCATCAGTGAACTCAAAGAGGAGATAGCAAGAATTCAAAAGATGATTGAAGACAAAGTAAAGCAAACTCCTCCAGTCTGGTCCAATTACAAAAAGATTGTACCAGAAAGGGCTTTAAAGCTAAAAAGAATGAAAGAAGATCTTATAGCAGCAGATTATGGGTCAAGGAATCAAGTTACAAGATGGTCAGAGGTGAAAGTGTTAGATACCTACAAAAGGTTGGAAGAATTAAGAAAGCAAGACCCCACTGCTCCCAAAATGCCAGTTTATCCAGAAGCAGTGGTTCTAGTCAAACAGGCCCTACTAATCAAAAGATCTATTCAAACCACTGTCCCAACTGCTGCTATCGTTTATCAAAGAAAGAAACAAAAACAGATGGATGAAGAAGAAAGGACACAACAAGATGATATAATGAAAGTGGCTCTTCAACAAATGTTGGTAGAAAATCCAGACTCAACAAAGCTCCTAGATCTTGCAAAAAGAGTCATGAGCAGGCCTCCATCTCCAAACTCAGCCAAAATAAAGACTCTCCCAAGAAACCCACTGGATTCAAAAATACTAAAGTGGAAGTCTAATCAAAAGACCCACGTATTGACTCTGCTCAAATCCAGTGGTGAAGTGAAGCACATATAAAAGGAAAATGCACTTGGCCTGATTGTAGAAGACTTACAAGATCTCATTGAGCTTCCACTGTGCAGGGATGAAGATGATGAAGATTTCATGAACTTTGAGTTACAATTCAAAGGCCAAATCAGGGAACTTCTGATGAGACAATAAAGATCTAAAATAATGAAGAATTTTGGCATCATCTGTTCCAGGGGGAGATTGTTGGGATTGAACCCTATACAAAGGAACAGTTGATAAAGCCAAAACTGGTTCAAAGCAGTGGATCCAGAATAAGCAGTTGTTTGTACTTAATCTTTCCCCTTGAAAGTGGTTCTAACATATGATGACCCAAAGCACTGCCCTTACAACTCCTGTTGATCTAAAGACTGTTGAAGATAAAGCATTGATGCTCAATCTGCTGATATAATTCAAGTGCTAAAGACTCAAAGCACTGCTGGAACTATAACAGTGGAATGAACAATCAGTAGTTTAGTTTATCCTTTTCATTGTTTAGTTAATCAGTAGTTTGCATCAGTGGTTGTAGGTTGTTAGGAGGTTAGATGTCACTTTCAAGGTGACGTCAGCCGAAGATGCTCAGTGGTTGTTCTGTAATATAAATAGAACAGTATTCTGTACTGTTCTATTAGCTCTTTTGCACAAGTCATTTTGTACGAACAATCAAGTGAGCTCAGGCTGAGGGGGAGATTAGTGCATGCATGCATTGTAGTTGATTATTGTAATAAATACAAGCATTCGATTATGAGATAAACATGTTTGCTTAAAACTATTTCTTCCATTGATTGCGTGTTGAAAGTTTGTTTCACCTATTTCCGCTGCAATTTACTCGGTTTCATCTTCATTCTAATCAAACGAACAAATCAAAAGAAACTCAGATCCTAACAACCCCTCTTTTGAAGATGACGTTACTCTCAACCCAGTGGTTTGAGTCAGCAGGGATACAATCCCAAAGGGTCGGAATGTTGAAAGAAAATTAAGTAAGTTATTAATGCGAAAAGTGGTAGGCCCCTCTTTTGAAGGTGACGTTACCCTCGGCTAAGTGATTTGAGTCAACAATGATACAATCCCAAGAAGCCGGTTTAAAGTTTTAAAAGTAGTTTACATATGAGGGGTTCAAGTTATTCGCACCCCCGCCATCCAATACCTTTGGGGCATTGAAGGAGGTCCTAGTAAGCTTGAACCAAGTCCTCGCCGGATCTATACACTGAACGAGACAAGAACTTTACCAAACCACCCTCTTAACCCCCCTCCAGGTAGTTAACGTGCTTTATATAGACCGTAAAGACATAAATGAGCAAATCAATGACATCATGAAGAAATGGTAAAGAAAATTCACTTCCAACATAAAAAACTAGTTATTAAAGTCATTAACACAAACCCAATTAAAAAGTGCCAAAAGATTAAAAATCAAAAGTAATACATTAAAGACTTATCTTCACCAAGTGATGTAAGAGATTAGCCAAACATGGCCTTTGATTGAAAAGAACTCCTACGATCAATCTTGGATCCCGAGACTACTACACACACTAAAGATGATAGATGGATGATAGTGGTGGGTGTTGGTGTTGTAGTGGTGGTGGAATGGTGGCAAAGTGGGAGAGAAGTGGCTTGCCAAGGGATGTCTTTGAAGTGAACCAAGCACCCCCTATTTATAGCCAGAACAGAGCCCCGACCACGGCCCCGTGTCCACTAGGCACGGCCCGTGGCCAGTCTTCTTCTCTTCCTTCATTAATTGCAGCTGTCAGTAGAGGGCCCCACATGGCCCTGTGTCTTCTGGGAACGGCCCCGTGGTCAACTCTTCACTGTACTATCAAGATTCTACAAATCTAAGAGTTGACCACGCCCCATGGTGAGTTGGGCACGGCCCCGTGGTGGGCGTAGAAGCTTCTGTGGCTTTTGTCTTCTTATGTCAGGGCTGACCACGCCGCATGCCTGGCTGGGCACAACCCCGTGGTCAGTTTCTGTTTTCTTGTTTTTGCTTTGGGGATGCTGCCGATGGGTCGGGCATGTCACGTTATTCCTTCTTCTTGTATTTATGTTGGTTTTGGCTGCTTATTTGTTCCTTTTGTTCTTTTATGCTCGTTTGGTCATGTAAATTTAAAATGAAGAAAGAAACGCGCTTTTTTCCAACATTAGTACTAAAAAAAGGTTGGTTTTATGCCTCTATTGATGTAATTTATATGTTGCATTTTGCACACATCACAATCATTGTGAGTGAATCTTACAACTCCCCCTTTTCCATTTTATTTATACGTTTTGGGGTGTATCATGTGTCTCATTTCTTTATCGCATTTTACAAGTTCAGACACGTGCAATTACCATTATGTGAAATATCTATGTTATGTGTTGTTTGGTTGTTGATCATTTGGTGATTTTCATTCATTTTGGATATCACATCATCATAGGCTTATCTGTTCCCCATTACCTAAGAGCGGAACTTGACGTTACCAACCATACGAGGTCAGCTCCGTTTGATTGAGCTTAGACCTTGCAACACACCATAATACCATGCAACATACATTCATTCATTGGCACACCATAATATCATGCAACATACATTCAATTATCGGCACACCATAATACCGTGCAACATACATTCATTCATTGGCACACCATAATACCGTGCAACATGCATACATTCATTTGAATCATTCCAGTTGGTTTGTTTATCATTTGAGGTTGTGTTATGAGTTTGATATATAATATACAACATGTTTACTTACATTGGTTAATGCACGTTTTCTCAATAAATCAAATTTAAACATAATAATTTTTCAAAAACAATAAGGTTCACTCATCAACCTTTGTTGGCCCAAAAACCATTTTTACACATGATACAGGTGAATAGGCACGAAGAGAAGATTGGACATAGGATGGGCCTTAGTTAACAAGAATGGATAATGTAGCTTAGTGGTTATGACTAATGTCTCATTTGTAATTGTGTATTTGAAATTATTTGTTATATGAAACATTCAGTTTAGATTAATGAATATTTAAAACACGTAATAGCAAGTCATAAGCTCGGGTCAACCCAATCATGCCCCGATCACCTATTTTGTTGCGGGTCCGAATGTGACATTTGTTGACCCAAAAACCATTTTTTTACACATGATACAGGTAAACAAGTATGAAGAGAAGATTGGACATTAGATGGGCCTTAGTTAACAAGAAACGTATTAGTATAATTAATTACTATGTAAAATGCTTCATGTGTTTTATTGTTTTAGTTGGATTATCTGTTTTGTGAAAACATTTGTTATGGATAAATGATTATTTAAAACCTGTAATAGCAAGTCATAAGCTTTGGATAAGCCTAATCATGCCCCAATCACCTATTCCGCTGCCGGTCGGGGTGTGACAACCACCTACGTGTCTAAATGTCTCACGTGTTCTAAAGTCAAATCTGAACATCAACATCCCTCTGGTTTACTCGAATAACTAGAAATTCCAGTTTGGAAATGGGAGAGTATAGCCATGGATTTTATCACCAAACTCCCTCGAACCTTGTCCGGTCATGATAACATTTGGGTAATCGTCGATTGTTTGACCAAATCCGCTCACTTTCTCCCCATTCTAGAAGATTATCGAGTTGAGAAATTAGCTCGTATCTACACGAATGAAGTCATTTGCCATCATGGTATCCCCATTGACATCATTTCGGACCGCAATGGTCGTTTCACTTCTCGCCTTGGCAAACGTTTCAAACCGTGATGGGTACACACCTTAATCTTAGTATGGCTTTTCACCCTCAAACAAATGGTCAAACCAAACGTACTATTCAAACCCTCGAGGACATGCTTCGTTCGTGTGTAATTTATTTTGGTGGAAATTGAGATGTACATTTACCGGTGATAGAGTTCTCGTACAATAACATCTATCACTCCAGTATTCAAATCTTTACTTTTGAAGCATTGTATGGTCGTAAGTGTCGTTCGCCTATTTGTTGGCACGAGATCAACGAAGCACAAATCACCGGTCCCGAGCTTATACAAGGGACGACGAACAAGATCTTACATATCAGCGACAACCTCCTCAAAGCTAGAAGTCGACAATAGAGCTACACCGATAAACGTGCCAAACCGTTGGAATTTAATGTTGGTGATCACGTACTACTCAAGGTATCCCTTTGGAAAGAGTCATCCGCTTTGGTAAGAAGGGCAAACTCGCTCCACATTTTGTAGGTCCTTTCAAAATACTCGAGAGGATTGGCAAAGTGGCGTACTGTCTAGATCTACCTCAAGAACTCAACAACGTTCATCCAACGTTTCACGTTTCAAAATCTCAAGAAGTGCCCAGCTAAAGAAGGGCTTCAAGTTCCTCTCGACGACATACAAATTAATGAGTCCCTGCATTTCATCGAGAAGCCGGCCGAAATCATGGACCGGACAACTAAGGCGCAGTCGAATTCCCAAAGTCAAGATTCGATGGGAAGGAAAATGTGGCGCTAAATTCACTTGGGACTCGAGAGTGATATGAAGACCAAGTATCCACACTTGTTCGTTGAGTCTTCCCCTTGAATAAATTTCAGGACGAAATTTCCTAAAGTAGGGGAGACTGTATCGCTTCACATTTAGTACTTTCCTTATTTCGAAAGTGTAATTCGTATTTCTATTTTTGGAAACTTGTAACCGTATTGTATTCATATCTCTTTTCCAATCTTGTAATCTGAGACTTCAATCGTAATGGAAATTCATTGTTATACTTATCCTTGTTTTACTTGTATTATAAACAATCAAACTTAAGATACACATTTTCACGCAAACCGAGACTTATTATATACTTGAGTTATCATCTATACATAGCACGATGCTTACACGACACATGCAAACACGTTCTATCCTAAAACAAGCCAAAACAAGAACTTTGGGCATAAAATAACAAACTAATGTTTCGGGGCCAAAGTGTAACAAAAACGAATCTGATTTGGCCATATAGGTGCCGCGTCACGCGACCCCTATTTCCTTTTGCCTTGGCGTGACGCCTAGGTGGTCAATCCGCAGCGAGTTGTTTCTCCTTGAAGGATTGGTCACCTTCTTCCTTCCCCAACCACGAAACAACCTTCTTTAACATAAAACCCTACCTCACCATTATAAAACCAAGCCTCCATCACCTCATTTTCACTTTTCCAACTCTCTTACACTATCATAACACTCCCAAATTAGTTGCAAACATAAGAAAAGACAGAATTATTCTAAGTTTTAAAGTGAGTCCAAACTCACCTTTCTTCACGTTTTCTTCATCTTTTCTTCTACTTGAAAGCTTGGGACACATCTCGGAGTGTTTCCACAAGTTTACCATGGTAAACTAAGGTGAAATATCACCATTTTGAGGTCCAAACTTTCTGTTTTAAATTTATATTTTGCAAACTTTTCATAACTTAAGTTTCTTGAATGAATCTCGTGCCTATGTTGTTCCTAAACCCATCTATGGTTATGAGGCTTATTTAGGGATGCTTCTTATAAATTTAGAGGTGCAAACACCTTCTAAACTTTTTGTTTTGACAAGGTTTTAGATGACTTACGAGTGATGAAACCATCCAAGCTCACCATCTTCAATATGGTGAGACTTGTGTGTTTGGTAAAGGTGTGAACCATGGAAGCCTTAGCTTTCCAAACTTGTAGCTTCCAAGACTCAAAGTAACACAACCCCGTCGCGCCTCCAATAGTTACCATGATGGGTATGGAAAACCCGAGTTAATCTTACTTGGCTACTTGGCAAAAACTAGTTAGTTGTATTTTATTCTTATTCATCAGGTTATCAACTATGTTGATAACCTTGTGCTTTGGTGAATTCATACAAAAAGGTTTAATGGATGTTTATTATCCTACCTCTATGCTTGACTTACATGATTTCTTTGATTATACATGATGGACTAGATAGATAACTTATAATACATGATCATGGGTTATTTTATCTTTGTTCTAAAGGCCTCGTTTATGATTCTAATGGGCAAGTTAGGACCCATGAAATCACATAAAAACTTATTGTCAAAACGAGTATTTAGACAAAGATATATTTTCGCATATATATATATATATATATATATATATAGGGAGCCGCTAGAATGAGAACCACCACGAGTTATGAGAACCACGAGAACCGCGCCCCGCGGGTGGCCGTCGGCGACGAAATTTTTTTTACACCTAGATCCGTATATTTTAGTGGGGGGTTTAAATTTTCGGTTCAAACGGCGCGCCCGAGGGGGTAGTTTTTTACGCCCAAAGTTTGGTAAAAAAAAAAAGAAAAATTAAAAAAATTAAAAAAACCCAAACTTTGGGCGTAAAAAACTACCCCCTCGGGCGCGCCGTTTGAACCGAAAATTTAAACCCCCCACTAAAATATACGGATCTAGGTGTAAAAAAAATTTCGTCGCCGACGGCCACCCGCGGGGCGCGGTTCTCGTGGTTCTCATAACTCGTGGTGGTTCTCATTCTAGCGATCCCCTATATATATATATATATAGGGGAAGGTTCTATGCAGAACACAAGACATTGCGAGAACACGCAGAACACAATGAATCACCTATTTTTTCAATCCTAAAAACCTAAAAAGTAAATGAAAATGTTGCAAATGGAAGATTTATTATTTCTTACACTAGTATTTAAAACAAAATATGGAAAACTTTCACTTTTTGTATAACCTACACATATGTAGGTTATGTGTAGGTTAAATTACCAACATGTGTGTAAGCTACGTGTAGGTAAAAAAAGTATGGTTTTTTATGTATATATAATACACATATGAATGTAAGAAACATAAAATTTAAAAAAACATGAAACTTAAATCCCAAATTTTAGTGTTTTAGAGTTGTTCTTTTTGTTCTTGCAATAGTTAGTGTTCTGTAATGATCCTCATCCTATATATATATATATACACTTTTATATTTAAATTCCGATTCTGAACTCTCCACAAACTCCGAATACTCATACACCTTCGTTTCCCCAATGTAGGGTAACTTTGGTGTTCTCGACTCTCAACGCATCAACTCACGTACATGGGATTTATACGCAAAACCGTGAGTATATTCGATCCCATTTTTTGTTTATACACTTTGGGTACAACATGTACACTTTATACAAATCAAGAATCACGTTTAAACTTGTTATAATCATACTCTATCCGTTAAAACATGATACTTGTATTAACCTTGTTATCACATGCTATGTATACTTGTGTCTATATGCTCATTAACTTCACTAACCTACATTAACAATTATAGTGCTATAGGATTAACGCACCACCCGTATTCTTGTGGTATTGTTAAGTAAACTATTTTACAACCTTGTCGTTTTGGTGATAATGGTAAGCACTATTACGGTACATTTTGGTTTAACTTATGGTTAACACATGCTAGTATGTTAATAACAATGTATGCAATTTACCATGTTGGATATTTTTATTCATAATTATGCTATGTAATTAAACTTGTATACACGCCAACTTTTTGTTGATCATTATTTTAATACATGTTGCAGGAAACTAGTTGATGATGATTGAAGAAACATATTTTGGGTGGATTAGAAACACACCTACATTTTGAACTTATGTATTTTGTTTCATGTTGTTACGTTATTTGTCAAACTTGTTGTACTTTCTTTTCAAGACAATGTATTATCATTTTAGTATCAATGAAATTTGGATTACCTAAATATTGTCACAATTAGTCGTTATGAAATCTCTTGCAATCTCGTTTTGTCTCATTCCGATGTTTCCGCCATCGATTGGGGCGTGACACAATATCTTCCGTATTACCGGCGAGAACCATCGCATACCTCCGTTTAGCATTCGAGATCCTGTACATTGACCACGACGACAAGATCAACCATGAAGATCTCAAAACCTCATGCACCGATGCCGAAGATGTCGTAATCCGTACGACGATGATGACGTAATCAACACGATATGATTATGACAGTAGCCGATTCGAACGGCGACAATTACGTTTGGTATTAAGATTTCGAGGGCGTGTTGAAGAGTGATGTTGCCGGTAACATCGGCGTGGAGGAGGAGTGTAAGGCGATAGATGGAAACGATGACGGAAAGGTATTCTTTGGAGATCTCATGATCTTGAGTCTGCTGGATAATTAGAGGTTGATGATGACGAGAACAAAGCGATGATCAGGCTAGGTGGAGATGATGATAATGGCAGATTACGTTTGATGGGTTTTGAAAGACACTTGCCGTTTACATAGAGGATAGCGGCGATGAAGACAACGACGCCACTTCGACCAAGAGACACAACGTCCACTGTAATGCGTCGTTTGTCCTGTATAAGCCCAAATTCTTCATATCATTAAAAAATCATATTTATTTTACCATCACCTAATCGAAGTCATCTTATATCGCATTCATATGTCCCTGTAAGTTTAAACTATATGTTATTTTCTTCAATGCAGACGTCTTTATGGATCAATAATGTCCATTTAAAAAATGATTTAAACACTGAAATTTACATAATAAGACCAATTAAGATATGAAGAATTATAATTATCACAATAGGTAATATTTTTTCTTATATGAATTCGTCTTTATATGTATTTTCTTATTTTTTTTCATTAGAACCAATACCTTTATTTTTTGTTAACAAGAATTTAATCCGCACCCAAAAGGCCACTTGATAGATTTTCGTTTCTTTGATGTCAAAACAATGATAGATTATGACGATGTCCTTTATTTACCGGAACTTGGATGAAGAGAACAAAGTATGCAAGTGTTTTTTTGTTTAATATAAAAATAGTTGGAAACTCAATACTTTTTCTATAAGTATTGTATGACATTAGGCTTAGTTAGTAGCTTCTAAGTTATACACTTAATTTTATTTTAGAAATAAGACAAAATTTGAATGTCTCTTTAATTTCATATATAAATGGTTTGAGAATTGAAAGAGAAAAATTCAATCCTACGATTTAAAATTTTAAATTGATTCATTTAAATTTGATGTGTACATACCATCGTAGACTTACGAATCTTCATTAATATCTTCATCTCCCGCTCTGTTAATTTACTAATTTCCTTAGTCATATGATATACTTTGTATAATTGCTTTTATATGCTGAATCGACACTCAACAATTGCATAATTTCAACACGTAAATTGTGATTAGGTTTGCTTACATAAATCTTTTGTTTTCGCGATTAGGTTTGCATAAGTTGTGATTCAGGATTCCGTAATTTACCGATTTCCTTCCTTGAATCTCTTATCTTTAGCATAACTGTTATGTAAAATTTATGTGATCATTATTTATAAATTATGTTGTTTTGTACTTGAACGATAAGTGTTTCAATTCCAACTTACAATAGAGGCTAATTGGTTTCTTGTTAGCAAATGAGAAATTATAATCAACGTCCCGTCGTAACGCGCATGTTGGCGTGTACTCATAGATATACAAAATTTAATTTGTGTATAACATAAACTATCATCTATAACTCTTACATTCGACTATACTTACAATCTTTCCATTTCCGAAATTTGACAAGCACACTAAAGTTTCTAAACCCTAAGTATTCTTCCAACTTTTACATCTTATTTCATCCCCCAAAAAGCAAAAGCAAAAGCAAGCAATAATCATAAAAGCACACCCCTCAAACTTTCTAAAACAAACTTAAAGACTCATATTTAGCACAAACCCCAAAGTCAAGGGACTTATTTGCAGATATTATTCCTCCGATAGACGGCAGTAACCGGCAGCACCGGCAATCCCCGACGCACATAACGACGTCGTTTAGCAACTTATTCCGCAGACAACTTCAACAAAATCAGCATATGGAATCAAACAAACTTCAGTTTTCGAGTCAACTTTCTCATCTTCATTCTTTCACCTTCAATCTTCACACACACTAAAACACACACACAAAATCTCAACAATCTCACAACAATCACAGCAATAATCTGTTCATACTTCACCGGATCGATGAGCATAACCTCCAAATTTCACGATTTCTAGGGTTTTAAAACCGTTAATTTCGAATTTAGCGGTTGTTGTTGCGTTAGGGTTTTGAAACAACTGTAAATATGATGCAATCAAGAGGAGGATTGTTCGGCTGGTCGCCGCCGCGGCAGCAGCCGTTAACGCCGGTTTCGGAGGTGTCGGAGCCGCCGGAGTCGCCGTCGCCGTACATGGACGCGAGTGCGGATGCGGTAGCTCCGGATGTGGAGGATGAGGTTGAGGAGATGGAGGAGATCGAGCCGCCGCCGGAAGCGGTGCCGTTTTCGAGGCTGTTTGCGTGTGCGGATAGGCTTGATTGGGTGCTTATGGTGGTTGGATCGGTTGCTGCGGCGGCGCATGGGACGGCGCTTGTGGTTTACTTGCATTATTTTGCGAAGATTGTTCAGTTGCTGAGTCATGGAGAGGAGACTCCGGAATTGCTGTTTCATAGGTTTAAAGAGGTATATTAGAACTTTATTGCTTTAAGTGAAAATATTGTGAGTTACTAAGTTACTATACGTTTAGTTTGTTAATCAGATTCATATCGTTTCTGAGGCTAGAAGGTTTTTCGTTAGCTGCTTGATTGATGAAGATTTAGATTCCAATTTCTCGCTAACATAAGAGGCTCTCATGTTAATGTTATGTAGGGTTAATCTGGAAAAAAACGTATAGTGAGTTGTAGTATCGCGGAATGTATCTTCTTTTATGGAGTCAAGTACCTTTGCATGAGTGAACTTAAAATTTTTCTCTATGAGATGATGTAAGGAGCTGTATACTTTCTGTGTGTGTATTATAAATATCTTGTAGAAGTGTACATTAATAGGTTATAGGTTTATAGCTTGTATTAAGGCGTTTATACTGAGTTTTAAAGGTCTGTTCCAATTCTAGAGTTCATTTCCAGGGTTGGCAAGTAAAAAGGGTTCAAGTGTAACAGTTAGCAAAGTTTTTTTTCTTTGTATATGAATATGATGCTCATTTATTTTTACTTAACGGATGATGATTCGTTTCTTTCTATAGCACGACTTGAGTTAATTTCTTTATGTACTGAATATAAAAGATAGGATCAACTTTTACTTTTTGGCATGGCTATCTATTTGAGTTCTTTTGGAAGCACTAGTAAGCTTGAGTTTATACATTATTGAAAAGCTAATAGTGTGTCACAGTATTAGGTTTCACCTTTCTAGCATCCACGTGAAACTTGTTACATGGAACTTTACGTTTCGGATATTAGTGAACATATGAATGTTTTTGGAATTTAGACAAAATCTTTATTGGTATTATGATATGTAATGCGTTACAAGGAGTTGACATAAGACATGCAGTTTTGGGTTTTTTCCTAGTAATGAACATATATTAAAGTCGTAGATGCCCAACAAAGATATAATCTATGTTGACATATTCCAAGTATTTGGTATTGTTGGAGGAAATTTCTGCAGGTATTGTAACTATCTTGTTATTTTGTGCTCTTCAATGTGAAAAATGTAACTTGGTGCACATGTGAAAAACGTATCGTGTTACCTTGTGCTCTTCAGTGTGAAAAATATACCTTGGTGCAACACATGTGAAAAATGTATCTTGTTATTTTGTCCCCTTCAATGTGAAAACTGTGAAAAATGGAACAAATTTGTTCGTCATATAACATGTCAATTAGTTGAATCATGATAGTATGATACTTCTAAGTACTTGTGTGTTTTCTAAAGGGTGGTACGAACCATGCACTCATTGTGTGGGGCGTCTTAAATACAATTACCCTATATAAGATAGACACTCATACATGTGTTTGTGTGCATACACATGTAGTTATGTATGTTAATACGTAATTACATACTCATATACATGTATACCTACATAGATATAGACGTGTATGCTTTAGATTACCATTAATATGAAATACACACATATATGTGTATGTGTGCCCTCTATTTATAAATAAAACGTCGCTATCAGGACATTCTCAAAGGGTGACCGTGTTTGCATGGAGGCTCTTTGGTGTTATGAGGGATGGGGATTGCGGAATTGAGAAGATATAGTCTTTCCCTTGCATTTGGTACTTTTAGAATCTTTGAAGTCAATATTTAACAAAATATCATCTTTGTAGGGCTGCAGACTTGCAGTTACTCTAGGCTTATCGGCAATGAAACCGCAAGGCATGTAGTGAACTTTCTTTCTTGGTAGAATTTGAGTCCAATAAATTAAAAGTGTATATCTTTAAGTCAATTACTTATTTCGATTGGTTGGAAGTTGACGGCATTTGAAGTAGATATACCACATTTAGTAATAATTTTAGAACATCATGTGCAACACGATTTAGGAGGTGTCATTTGAAGTAGATTCATATACCACTTATAGTTATAGCTTAAGTTAGTTGAAGCTTTATGGATAGGGAGCCATAGCTGCAACTTTATTCAAAACTGAGAACTAAAAAATGATTGATTTTAACCGATAACCCATATTGAAAATAACATAAATTCTAACCTGCAACTTGCAATGAGCAAATAAGCAATGGCATGAAACTGTATGGTGATTAGCGGGTGGTTCCTTTTATAAGATGGGCTGGGCAGAGGAAGGAAATGTGAAACGGTTTTGAGAAAGTAAGGTTGGGTGGGGAGCGATAAAGTTTTTTTTTTTTCCCACTCAATAAGGAGAATTATACCTAGCCATGACCTGTTTGCCTGTTAAAATGAATTGTTTGACCCATCACCCGATCCACTCATTGTCCACCTGTTGTTAGTTGTTACATATACAACTGTAACAAATACCAGCAAAAATATCTTTCTGTTCACAGCTACTATTATGTTTCTTATATTAAATTCTGACCTAAGCGATGTTAAGAAACAACATAAATAAGGTTAGAAATCATAAGTGAAGATATAAATTGTGAGATGGGTCAACTAGATGATGCAAAGACAAATTATCCATATGATGATGCATCGGGATCTGCTAATGAAACTATTAGATGACTCTTGTTTAAGAGATAAAACAGGTCTCCTGTTTTAGCATGTAAAACAGAGACGACTTAGTGAAGAACTAATGTTATCTTTATTAAGTGTTTATTACCTAAACTCAGATTTGATCTTCACACTAGTCACTCCTATGGTATATCTTATAAAAATTGAAATATATTTTGTCATAGTATCAGATTCTGCCATGACAAGTCTTTTAAACAAACGATATATGTGAGATTTGATGGAAAACATGCTTTAAGTAACACCTTTGGCTAATTAAAATATAAATACAGAGACACATTAAGCAAAAAGAAGAACTGAAGAATATTAATTGATTTACTACTATAATTGAATTCTTGAATCTTTTTTTGCTAGTGAAACCCCATCAAAGTAATAGCCTAAGCTACACTATAGTACTCTTATCTTCTGATTCTTTTCAAGTATTATTTTCTTTTCTAACACTGTAATATTGTACAATTCAAATTTAAATAAATAAAGTCTCATTATGTCTAAAGAAATAAAACTCATGTTACATCACGAGTCTAGATATTATTAAGCCATGACATAGATATCTAATTTATTGTTTATTCATGTCAACTTCAAATAGTGTGGATACTTTGTTTTTTTAATAAAAATTGATAATTTATTAATGCTTTCTGCAGCTTGCTCTGACCCTTGTTTATATTGCTGGTGGTGTTTTCGCTGCTGGCTGGATTGGTAAATATTTTTACTTATATTAATCATCAAATCATGCAATATTGCAATGTTTATTTTCAGTAATTATATCTGATCTCTCTTGCTTTCAGAGGTTTCATGTTGGATTCTTACCGGAGAAAGGCAAACTGCTGTTATCAGGTCTAGCTATGTCCAAGTACTTCTAAATCAAGATATGAGTTTCTTCGATACCTATGGGAACAATGGAGATATTGTGAGTCAAGTATTGAGTGATGTATTGCTCATCCAGTCTGCTCTTAGTGAAAAAGTAAGTTTAGATTCTACTTGTGAATGGGTCTATATCGGTCTTGTTTACTCAAACAAGTCAAACAGGTCTAATCGAGTACTTTAGTTCAAAGGTGAACATGTCAAATGAGTTGAATGTTTCCCAACAGCCCACTCATTTAGCCAACATTGTTGAAATGTTTCATACTCTCATCATACCGGTTTTTGCTTATTGATATAGTTATGTACAGTTGCTTATATCTTTCATTATTATTGATGCAGGTTGGTAATTATATTCATAACATGGCTACATTCTTCAGTGGGCTTGCAATTGGATTTATCAACTGTTGGCAGATTGCTCTCATAACTCTAGCCACTGGCCCATTTATTGTTGCTGCAGGAGGAAT
>JARYGA010040875.1:0-46598 GCA_030545235.1 Helianthus tuberosus | reverse complement strand
GGATTATAGGAAGTCGTATGGTACATGTTATGTCAATATGAGTTATTTGTAATTATATGATGAATTACATGAGTTTAAACGGATATGAATATAATCATATGAGTTATGTATGTTAGAAATGACTAATGACAGTTAAGGGTGAAATATGCTATTGATATGATTGTTAACATGTACGAATGCATATGCTAATAGGAGCGTGATCTTGATGAAAAGAGAGTATAGGAATCCTGTCAAGACAGACTCAAGCATGAAAGGATAACGGGTCAAGAAAAGGCGAGGAATCGGATACGAGCACGGACGCATAAGGTAAGTGATTTCCGTAATCACTTCTTAGTTCGATTAAGTAATAAGGTGTTTTAATTAATTAAACATGATGTTTGAGGTCAAAAATGTGTTAAAGTCCTTCGTCGTAAATGATGGGATTAAAGTTGACCAAAATGCCCTTGATGGGTATTTTGGGGCAAACGATCTTAAAAGTAGCTTAGAAATAAGTTATTCGATTAGTGTAATGTTTTGGACAAATATGGAAGTGGGGATTATGGTTTGGTTAGTCGTAGACCAATTAATGCGCGAATACCCTTAACGGGTCAAAATAAGCATATGAACGATAAGGTGTTAAGAGGATGCAAGACATCCAAGAATTTAGTAATTTATGATAGACGTCACGGATAATATTATGTTTATAAGAGGTTATGGTAAAACGAACAAGTTATGTTGATGTATGCATGAACGGGTCAAAATTTGGTAAGAGGGTAATAAGCCGAAGAGTTAAAAGTCTGAAATTTTATTAAGTCGGATGTTGGATTTTAGTTCCATTAGATGGAGAATTAAATTACGGACGTGTAGGAAAAAGAATCGGGTAAAACGGATAAAAAACGAGAGAGTTATGCTCGTTTCCGTAAAACGGGATCGTGCTGGGAATGTGCAGCATTGTGCTGCACAAGTTCTGTGAAAACAGGGGCCTGGCATGACGCCAAGGCCCTTGGCGTCACGCGAGCCCCCTCCTGGTTGGCGAAAGTTGCTCGTTTGCTCAGTTTTGTCTTGGGAACTCGTTTAAACGCGTTTTAAGTTACGTTTGACTAATTTAACTTACGTTTTATGAGCATATCTGTATGCATCTATGTAGATAGGCAAGTATGTATGTTTGAATGTATCTAAACACGTATGTAGAAGTGTATGTAAGCATGTATGTGCAAACGTATGTAAGATTATAAGTGTGTGAGCAAGTACACGCGGATATATGAAGACGTATATTAGTAGGTAAGTATGAGTTGGGTATGTTGCAATAGGTGATTATAAATATATATGTAAGTAAGTATGTAGGCATATACGTATGTATGTTTTATAAATCTAAGTGTATGTATGTAGGTGTGTATGTAGGTAGTATGTATATGTACGCAAGTGAGTATGTACGAATGTATGCACGTCTGTAGGTTTGTGTAAAGGCAAATAATACGTATGTATGTATGTATGTATGTATGTATGTATGTATGTATGTATGTATGTATGTATGTAAGTATGTATGTATGTATGTATGTATGTATGTATGTAAGTATGTATGTATGTATGAGGGGATGTATTTAGGTATGCACGTACGTGGGTACGTACGTATGTATGTAAGTTGTTACGTGTGATCGTAGGCATATGTATAAGTTTGTATGAAAGTATGTAAGAATGCATTCAATGAAATTGAGTACTAACGATAATAATAGCGTGCCTGGTGATGAAGTGTAACGCAGGAATACCAAAGAAGTCTCACGACGGATCGTATGATCAGAGGGAAGGCCGGGATGTAAAAAGTTAATGGAATGAAAAGTAAACGTGAATAAATCTTATATGTTTATGATACGTACTAATGTTATGAATTTAATGTAGTGAGCGCAGGTAGTACAAGTCATGAGGATTACTAAGGCATAGAGATGTGAAGATCGAGTCACAAGAGAGATTGTACGGGATCGTTGATGTACTAAAAGTAGTAAACATAAGATATGTTTTTAATTAGTAAATAAGAGGATGACGGATTTATGAGAACGAGCTATGTTAAAGTTAAATTTTTAATAAGTTGAGGTATTTATAATGAAAGAATTTTTATGGTTCGTGTTTCCGCTGCGACTTTTGTCATGTACGATCTAGGGTCTTACAAGTTGGTATCAGAGCTCTGGTTTGAGGGAATCAAGTACGAGAAGGTAAGTACTTGAACTCAAACTTGTGTGCTCTTGAGACAAGAAATCCGTACAATCTAAGACTCGATCAAGATCCAAAGGTAAAGGCTAATGTAAGTATGTACTTATGTATACGTATAAAGAAACTGACGGTTTTGTATGTGCAAGGTAAGCATAAGTGTTGGAAGAGGATGATCCGTGAATGCAGTTTAGGATAAATACTAAGGCAGGCAAAGAGGTAATAAGACAAATAGGCAAATGAGCCCAGGTACGTAAACTTAATATGTGGGTGTAAGTAATGGTAAAATTCATTAAGGGAAGGAGAATTTTAAAATGAAAGACAATGATTATATATTAGTGAAGTATTGGAAGTGATACACGCGCCGAAACCTAAGTCTACGGACATAAGGTGACAATTACATGAAGGCACGAAACTACTATGTGGATTGTGTACCTGGCCAGTACACGAGAAACGTATGACGTTCGTGAGATCATGATAATTGTTACAGGTATGTCCGGTAGAGTTAGGTAGCAGGCGGGCGTGTGGGTGAAATGGGAAGTAAGGCTCTCGGGAAATTGAGAGTACTATGAAAGTATGAAAAACATGCCTGATAAGAATGAAGAATGTGGAATCCGTAGTTAAGTATGGATCAACAAGATATGAATGCAATGTTTGAATCCGTGAGACGGATTCAAGGATGAAAGGCATGAATGATATGTTTGAATCCGTGAGACGGATTCAAGGATGGAAGGTATGAATGCAATGTTTGAATCCGCGAAACGGATTCCAGGATGAAAGGCATGAATGTAATGTTTGAATCCGTAAGGCGGATTCAATGAATGAAAAAAAAAAGCATGAATGATGCGTCTGAATCCGTGAGACGGATTCAAAAATATAAAAAGATGAAATTAATCCGCCTAAGAAGATGTCGACAGTTTGACCATGATTGAGTCGAACGGGTCATAGAAATAAGTATAAAGTAAAAAAAGTGATAGTATAATAGACGAAGTTTTGTATAAGTTACGTGTTAGATGTGTTAGTAATTGACTCTTAGAAGCCAGAGTGATGACGGGCTGTGACCCGGACAATAACTTGAGTATGGGCAGGAATGGTAAGCTTAGTAAGAAATATTGAAACGATGTAATAAGGTCTTCGCAAGTAAGCATGAATGGAAGGTAGTACGAGCGAGTACTTCAGTTGGCGAAATGATTAATTGAATGAAAGGATTGCATGTAAGAAATAGAATGTGCGGTACGTTATAGCAGGTACGTAGGAAATTGTAGAAGAGTTATAGGTGGGTAATCACCTAGTGTAATGAATGTTTGAATGACATATGCTAACCGCCGATGTTGTTGATGATAATGTTAGAACTATTGATGTGATGAAACCAATTGTATTGGTGAAAGGACGTGCACGAGCAGAAGCTCATTACACGAAGGAATGAAACCTGGCCTGTACGGCTAGTACTCGAGGAGAAGATGATCGATCTGGGTTGCGGATCGTGGGTTGGGAAATGAAAAAGAGGTTAGTAAAATGTTTAACTCATGATTGGAGAGATATGAACTAATTATACACGTGAATTAAGTAATGCATGAAGTGAAAGCAATAGTAATATGAAATGAACGAAATGATTTAAAGATAATATAAAGGTATGCAAGGTATACGTAACTGTAGAAAATGTAGAATAAGGTTAACGTTAAAGTTAAGCATATATGAGTATGTATAGATTTTAAATTCAAAGTAAGGTCGTTTAGTCGACGAAAACGATATGAATGTGCAAATAAACAGAAAGAATGTTAATAATGAAATGTTGGAATTATTTAAGTAAACAAAAGGATATATTGCACATGATGAAGGAATATTTGAACGAGGAATAAACCACTAGCTATGAAGGTTGTAGAAATTAGCGCTACTAGTGAAAGCGATACTAATAAGAACTCCGGAATGGGTTCTTGGAGCTAGAAGATTCTAATTAGGATGGGCTAGTGGTCGTATGGATGGACTGGAAGAAAAGATAATGTGTGTTCGATGAAAGTGAGAAAGGTTTCGGGGACGAAACCTCGTTTAAGGGTGGTAGACTTGTAACGCCCCAAAATCTGAATGTTAATATTTGTCGTATGTTCTTATGTGACACGCCATGAAATAAATAACTAGGCTATTTAACCTAGTTAAGAGTATGGTCAAAAGTATTAAATGATGAGGGTAGTGTCAGTTATGTTTTAAAGGTAAACCCGAGGGGCGGGTTAAGTTATAAAATAACTAGACACACACAAACACACACATACGTGTGTGTTCGAGAAAGATCAGGAGGCTCCCATGGAGCCTCAAACCCTAAATCTTCTTTATGCTCAAATCGGAAGGCAAGATGAAGCTTAAATCCATAACCGAGCATGGATTAATGATCACCGACACGAGGGGATCATAAGGTATGTCTTAAATCTAAGATTGGTGATCATGGGTGAAGTGGGTTATGTTCTAATCCGTGAGTTAATATGAAATTGATCATGTACAAGGGTTAGAATCCTCGTATAGAACATGGGTTATGTATGGTTAGCGTTAATTTGATGATTAGAGGTAAAAACCCGTTAGTTAGGGTGAAGATGATGACTAGAATCGCCTCCCATGTTCGAGTCTTGTTGAAAGATTTATGTATTATGTGGGTATGATGAATACTTGTTAGAAGAATTAGGAGAAATGTGATGATGATATGTTTGATGTTATTTGGGAATGATACATGATGATTAGTAGTAGGTTTTGATGGGTTATGTATGAGTTTAGAAGATTTGTACATGAAATAGTTGTACGTTATGCTTAAAAGGTAGTACTCACATCAAGTGTATGATGAAATGTATATAGTGTCGTCCGTATAGTCGATTATGATGTTACGAGTATATGATGATAAGTCGATGGTTAAATATGGTATATATTTGACTTTCAAAAGTCAACTAAGCATAAGAAACATGAATTAACACGTTGTCGTAAAGGCAGGATTATAGGAAGTCGTATGGTACATGTTATGTCAATATGAGTTATTTGTAATTATATGATGAATTACATGAGTTTAAACGGATATAAATATAATCATATGAGTTATGTATGTTAGAAATGACTAATGACAGTTAAGGGTGAAATATGCTATTGATATGATTGTTAACATGTACGAATGCATATGCTAATAGGAACGTGATCTTGATGAAAAGAGAGTATAGGAATCCTGTCAAGACGGACTCAAGCATGAAAGGATAACGGGTCAAGAAAAGGCGAGGAATCGGATACGAGCACGGACGCATAAGGTAAGTGATTTCCGTAATCACTTCTTAGTTCGATTTCCGTAATCACTTCTTAGTTCGTAAATGATGGGATTAAAGTTGACCAAAATGCCCTTGATGGGTATTTTGGGGCAAACGATCTTAAAAGTAGCTTAGAAATAAGTTATTCGATTAGTGTAATGTTTTGGACAAGTATGGAAGTGGGGATTATGGTTTGGTTAGTCGTAGACCAATTAATGCGCGAATACCCTTAACGGGTCAAAATAAGCATATGAACGATAAGGTGTTAAGAGGATGCAAGACATCCAAGAATTTAGTAATTTATGATAGACGTCACGGATAATATTATGTTTATAAGAGGTTATGGTAAAACGAACAAGTTATGTTGATGTATGCATGAACGGGTCAAAATTTGGTAAGAGGGTAATAAGCCGAAGAGTTAAAAGTCTGAAATTTTATTAAGTCGGATGTTGGATTTTAGTTCCATTAGATGGAGAATTAAATTACGGACGTGTAGGAAAAAGAATCGGGTAAAACGGATAAAAAACGAGAGAGTTATGCTCGTTTCCGTAAAACGGGATCGTGCTGGGAATGTGCAGCATTGTGCTGCACAAGTTCTGTGAAAACAGGGGCCTGGCGTGACGCCAAGGCCCTTGGCGTCACGCGAGCCCCCTCCTGGTTGGCGAAAGTTGCTCGTTTGCTCAGTTTTGTCTTGGGAACTCGTTTAAACGCGTTTTAAGTTACGTTTGACTAATTTAACTTACGTTTTATGAGCATATCTGTATGCATCTATGTAGATAGGCAAGTATGTATGTTTGAATGTATCTAAACACGTATGTAGAAGTGTATGTAAGCATGTATGTGCAAATGTATGTAAGATTATAAGTGTGTGAGCAAGTACACACGGATATATGAAGACGTATATGAGTAGGTAAGTATGAGTTGGGTATGTTGCAATAGGTGATTATAAATATATATGTAAGTAAGTATGTAGGCATATACGTATGTATGTTTTATAAATCTAAGTGTATGTATGTAGGTGTGTATGTAGGTAGTATGTATATGTACGCAAGTGAGTATGTACGAATGTATGCACGTCTGTAGGTTTGTGTGAAGGCAAATAATATGTATGTATGTATGTATGTATGTATGTATGAGGGGATGTATTTAGGTATGCACGTATGTGGGTACGTACGTATGTATGTAAGTTGTTACGTGTGATCGTAGGCATATGTATAAGTTTGTATGAAAGTATGTAAGAATGCATTCAATGAAATTGAGTACTAACGATAATAATAGCGTGCCTGGTGATGAAGTGTAACGCAGGAATACCAAAGAAGTCTCACGACGGATCGTATGATCAGAGGGAAGGCCGGGATGTAAAAAGTTAATGGAATGAAAAGTAAACGTGAATAAATCTTATATGTTTATGATACGTACTAATGTTATGAATTTAATGTGGTGAGCGCAGGTAGTACAAGTCATGAGGATTACTAAGGCATAAAGATGTGAAGATCGAGTCACAAGAGAGATTGTACGGGATCGTTGATGTACTAAAAGTAGTAAACATAAGATATGTTTTTAATTAGTAAATAAGAAGATGACGGATTTATGAGAACGAGCTATGTTAAAGTTAAATTTTAAATAAGTTGAGGTATTTATAATGAAAGAATTTTTATGGTTCGTGTTTCCGCTGCGACTTTTGTCATGTACGATCTAGGGTCTTACATGTTGCTTGTTTGCTGCTGCAATTGCCCAGCTATAGTTTTAATCGAAAAACGAACTTCAAAGTGTCATTACTTTTTATCTACTTATCCGTTTTACGCGATTCTTTTTCCTACGCATTCGTAATTTAATTCTCCATCTCATGGAGTAAAGACCCAACATCTGAATTCTCAAAATTTTTTATTTCAAGCTCTCGGCTTGAAATTCAATTATGACACTTTTTGACCCGTTTGTGATTTTATCAAACAAACTTTTTTATTACCTTTAAAATTCCATGGACATCATGTTATATCAGTTTACTAATTTTCAAGGTTCAAATTACGGGTTTCTTATGCAACCTTAACCCGTCTTGCATACATGCTCGTTTTGACCCGTTTAGAGCGACTTATATGCATTTAAGCATCAAACTTGCTCTTCTCTTTCTACACTTCGTATTCTCATTTTTAAATAGCCTCTTATATTCCACCACTACTATTTTTGTGGTTGATTTACGTAAGGACCCCGTAATCCCAATTTTACCCTTCATTTAGTCATTTTAAACGAATGACCCGTTCTTAGGCATATAACCTACGGAGTTTATGTCTACAACTCTTACATGTATCTAAGGGTTTCATAATTATAATACAAGCTTCTAAACGGCCTCTTAAGGGTCGTTTGCCCAATTTACCCATCAAGGGCTTTTTGGTCAATCCTAGTCTCTTATTTTACAACGAAGACTCTTACCAATTATTTGACCAAATTAGCACTTTCAACTACAACATAATCATGCGTACCTGGCTCGGATCAACATATTGACTCGTTTTAATACCTTGTCTTCACTTATTTGCTAATTCATAGCTTCACTAATTCACGAGCCGTTCATCCTGCGAGCATGAGACTCGACATACACTTATTAGTCATTAATTGTCAAATGGTATCAACATTACCATTTGATCCGTTTTACCCTTTTTATTAGTTTAGGCTTACTTAAAAAGTAGCCATTCGAAAACTCATTTTATCTTAGTCTTTTCGTGACTAATTTACCGTTCCACCCCGTTTTACCATTAACTATGGTTTTTAACATTTGTTTTTGGTTCCGACCCGTATCATTTCGCGTCGGAAACCATATTTCGAATGTTATCTCAATTGTATTTATAACTTATAGAATAGATACGTATTCTACTAGTAGGTGTAAGTTTCACTTACCTTGCATCCGGTTATACTCTTTTTCCGCGTTCTCGATCCGTTTGACCCGCTTCTTTCCCAAGCCTCCATCTAGCTTGTCAAGAGTCAAACTATCATTATCATTCACAAGGTGGTTAGATTAGTCATTCAAGATCATGACCTTCAGACCTTATGAATCTTTTACCACTATTCTTAATGAACCTTATCATAGGTCGGTTTGACTTTTAAAAGTCAAACCACCAATTTACAAATATGGATGCACTAACAAGTTCACATGAATCGATTTACGCACATTTTCAACCACTTAGTGAGCATCATCTTTTGAGATGCCATATCAACTAACATGTTATCTAATTCATACCTCAAGTAACCATAAATCAACATGTAATTTTAGTCATTGTATGCACATATACACTTTGACCATCATAACCATGGGTTTAACTCTTGTGTCAAAACCCACTTCTAATCACTTATGAACTCTTAACAAAATCTCTAATTTGTTCAAGTAGTTCATTCATACGAGTTAATATGATGTTTATAGACACCAATACAACATCAATTTCATCAAATCAACAAAACCCACTTAGCTCATACTTGGTTAGTTGATTAATCACTAGTTTATGGCACAATTCTACAAGTTTGCATCTAGGATTTGTTCCTAGACTTGTACTCACACCAATATCACTATAACATTCAACATTAATACAAGAATTTCGTTCATGCATGTTCATCACAAATTCGAAATATCAGTAAACATCAAAATTCAACATACCTTGTGATCCCCTAAGCTTGGTGATCATGATTTTATTAAAAGCCCAAATTTTAGCTTGATTTCCCCTTTGATTTGAGCAATTCTTTGTAGTTTAAGGTTCAAGAGAGGAACCTTTTTTTGGCTTGTGAAAATGTCGACCAGACACACCTTCTTGTGTGTGTTTTGGGTCTAAAATTTAGTTTTATTAAAAGGACTTTCACCTTTACTCATTTTAGTCCCTCTAGTTTCAATTTTGTAAAAATACCACTAGTTCATGCATTCTTTATTGTTTTAAAATAATTTAATTAACTAGGTTAATCATTCCTAGTTACTCAGTGGGTTCAGGGAGTTATAACCCGTTCTACTTTAAGTCCCGTTAACTCGGGCTTCTTATAACTTTGTTTTCTCATAGCATTTATTCTCTTTTTTTATTAATTATTAGGCTTATTTGTTTAAATCCTAATAATTTACGGGTTAATCTTTACCGCTAACGGTATTTTACCCGCTCTTTAGTATTAACGGGGTTTAATTACCAAACCCGTTTTCGGGGTGTTACAGTTTCCGACTTCTGTTTCGTGCGTTGCGTTCGAGCGAGGTGCGAGTAAGCGATGCGATAGTATTAAACACTAGTTACACAAATAACCTAACTAACACTTAAAGCCATACAAATAAGTAAAATTCGTGTCTTGAGTTTGCGTTGCGATAGAATTGCGATTGCGTTTCGAATAACATCCCAAAACATAAATAAAGCACACACAAGTAACACATAATGGCACACACACACAAAGAACAATACCAATAATAGCGATTCGAGTTGCGATGCGATAGCGATGTAATAGCGTTAAGTAGATTTAGCGTTTAATTAACTTTTTCGCATTGTTACTTCCTATCTTTCACAAATCGTCGTTAAACAAAAATAGCGCCAAGTAAAGTATTGATTATCGGGGTTAAGAGTACAAGTAATAATCAAGTCAGAAATGACAGATCTGATTAGCAATCTTTTCTTCCTTTGACTTTGACTTTGACTTGTACTTTGATTTTGACTTCGGAAAGTCGGGTTGTTATAGAAATGATTTGCTACACGGTAGTATGGAGAATATGGAAGGCCCGTAAAGATAAAATTTTTGAAGGAATCCCTTTCCGGGTGTTGAACATTGTGGATGCGGCAAAAGAAGAAGCTTTCTTATGGTTGAAATACAGGTCCCCGTTCGAGAAGCTTGTGTGGGAAAGGTGGAGAGATTTTAATGGGAGAGACATCATAATGTAATTTTTCCGTTTTTGGGACTCCAAGCTTCTTGCTAGCCCCGTCTTCGTTTTTATTTTTATAAAGATGCCGCCGTTCAAAAAAAATGTTGCATTCATTGAGTTCGTGACTTATTAAATGAATACCATAATTAAATGAACATATTAAATGAATTGGTGTATAGGCATTATGCCTAGTGGAGATGGATATGATCGGGTGGTTCCGCTGGTGGCACGATGATACTCCAGTGGTCCGTCAGTGATCCAAATTTGCCGTTCAAAAAAAAAGTATATGTTTTTTTTTCAAATCAAAATAAATATGGAAAGAAAGATGTTATCTCTACTTTGTTTATGATTCAAGACTACACCTTCACTAGGCAAAACCGGGCCATATATCTACATCTAACATGTCTATTCCAGATAATTATTATGTTAAAAAAAAAGGGTTATGAATAGATAGGGTCAGAATATACTAGAAAGTTTGTTTGAGTAGAAAGTATAGGAAATAATCTTGACTATAGTAATCAAGGGCTTAGATTAAATGGATAAAATTGAAAAAAAACTAGGAGGCGTGTGAGATTTATAAGGGTATTCTAGTTCACCTAAGTCAATAGTTTCTCGATTCTTCAATTCCCTCTCGTTTTTAAAACGTTAATAATTTTTTCATACGACATTTTTTTTTTATAAAAAGTGCATCATAAAAACGAACGTTTCTATCTTTAAAACGAACACATTATTGCTATACTTTTGAAAAAAAAAAGTTTTCGATAACCCAGATGCGTAAAACGCAATTGACAAAAAAAACAAAAAAAATGATTTTGTTTTAAACGCAATTGACTAAACACAAAAAAAGTGTTGTTTCTAAAACGCAATGGATCAAAAACATAAAACAAAGTGTTTTTTTCTAAAACGCAATGAACTAAAAACATAAAAGAAAATGTTCTTTTTAAAACACAATGGACAAAAAACACAAAAGAACGTTTTTTTTCTAAAACGCAATGAATCAAAAACATAAAACAAAGTTTTCTTTCTAAAACACAATGGACTAAAAACACAAAAGAAAGTTTTCTTTCTAAAACGCAATGGACAGAAAACACAATTTTTTTTCTAAAACGCAATGGATAAAAAACACAAAACAAAATGTTCTTTCTAAAACGCAATGGATTAAAAATCCCAAAAAAAAATGTTTATTCTAAAACGCAATTAACTAAAAACACAAAAAAAAATGTTTATTCTAAAATGCAATTGACTAAAAATACAAAAAAAAAATGTTTTTTTTTCGAAACGTAATAACAAAAAAAACACACAAAAAATGTGTATCTCATTGATTTTATTAAAGTTTTTTAAAACACCAAATAAACCCAAAACTAGAAAACACCGTTACATCCAAAATTCAACAAATAAACTTTCATAAAACACAATGAAGTCGATCAGGTATACATCTATCATTTACATTGTTAAAAAAAGATAAAAAAGAAAATAATTAAGAAAGAAATGCATTAAACAAAACAATAAGCTTAAGCATCTTACAAAATGATACAAAATTTGATATAAAATATATAATATGATATATTCCATAAAACGCAACGAGACAACAACAAATGATATAATCGTCAAAACTGAAGATTCCTTGTGATATTTGTTCTTTGCCACACGTCCTCCTATCATTCCTTCCTATCCTTCCTAACCGAACCAAACTTCCCATTTGATCCCCTCCCTCTATAGACGTTTATAAAATTTAAGCTTACGCTTGTACACACTTTTATCAAATTTTATTGCCTTTCCTTTTCTAAAAATAAAAGCCATTCCATTTGTGACACTTTTATTAAATTTTATTGCCTTTCATTTTCTAAAATTAAAAGCCATTCCATTTGCGACTTACAAATCTTCTGTTTAAATATCTAAGTGAAAGTAGATTTATATATATATGATTCGAATCAAGTGAAAACTCCTATGGGTTGTAAGAATTTAGAGAACTCGGCCCTACCGTGCGAGTTTTGCCCTCATTTTTTCACACCCCTATATTAAAATGTTACAAACGCGGCCGTAAATAAAATAAAAAAAAATTGAAGTGTGGTTTTGTAAAAAACTGATGATATCAACATTACATCAGCTTTTTACAACATTTACCGCTACTATAAATGAAAAAACTAGTTTTTTTTTTTGGAAAAGTTGAATTTGTAGGATTTTTGGTATTTTTTTTTTTTTGAAAAAACATTTCGTATGGTAGGGATAGTGTACAAAGTGTCTAAAGTGTGAGAAGTGTAAGAAGTGTTTTAAACCATTAGATCTTTGATCTAATGATTGAGATCAATATGGACCAAATTATAAATTGTGTTTTAATTATTTGATCTGATTTGAAAATTGTAGGGGTAATAGTGTCTTTGTATATATTTCAAATTAGGTAACCTCTCCTAAATTTTAGCGATTCACTCCTAAATTCTAGCGATTCAATTTTGAATTTATTCTAAAATCCGGACATTCTAAAAAATCCAGAAATATGTAACTTGATGTGTGTAAAATGCAACATATAAATTACATCAAATAAGGCATAAAACTAACCCTTTTTAAGTACTAATATTGGAAAAAGAGTGTTTTTGTCTTCCTTTTGTATTTTCAGGATTAAATGGGCTCAAAAACACAAAAGAAGCAAAAAGACAGCTAATTCCAACATAAATACAAGGAAAGGAACATAAGTGGACTGCCCGACCCCTCAACGGCACCTTCCAAAGCAAAATAGAGAACGCAGAAGTCTGAACACGCCCCGTGCTCAGCCAGCACGGGGGCGTGTCGAAAGTACAGCAGGCGCATTAATTGTAATTGCGAATTACAATTAATGAGGAGAGAGAGTGTCAGACAGGCACGGGGCCGTGCCCAGCGGACACGGGGGCGTGTCGAAAGTACAGCAGGCGCATTAATTGTAATTGCGAATTACAATTAATGAGGAGAGAGAGTGTCAGACAGGCACGGGGCCGTGCCCAGCGGACACGGGGCCGTGCCCAGCTCTCTGTTCAGCCTATAAATAGGAGTGCTTGGATTCATTTCAACTCATCCCTTGGCACACCACCTCTCTCACACTTCATCCACCACCCACCACCATCACAACACCATCATCCACCACCATCATCCATTGTCCATCGTAGAGTGTGTGAGTCATCTCGGGATCCAAGATTGATCGTAAGAGTTCTTGACAATCAAGGCCATGTTTGCCTAAGTCTCTTACATCACTTGGTGAAGACAAAGTGTCTAGTATAATACTTTTTATTTCTAATCTTTTGCACTTTTTATTTGGTTTTGTATTAATGACTTTAATAGCTAGTTACTTATGTTGAAGGTGATCTTTCCTTATCGTTTGTCCGTGGTGTCTTGGCATTATTTTACTGTCTATATAAAATAAAGGATTTTCACCATTCATATCTCCACGGTCTATATGGAGGTATGTTGGCTACCTGGTCGGGGGTTAAGGGAACGGTTTGGTAAAGGTCTTGCCATTGTTCAGCGTTTAGAGGTCCTGCAATGGACCTGGGTCAAATTTAGTAGGACCTCCTTCAATGCTTCACGGTATTGGATGGCGGGGGTCCAAACTCTTTGATCCCCTCATAAGTTAACTACTATTAATACTATAACCCGGCTATTTAGGACTGTATCCCTGCTGACTCAGACTACTTAGCCGAGGGTAACGTCACCGCCAAAAGCGGGGCCTACCACAATACTGCATTAATAACTTAATTCATTATCTTCCAATAATCCACCCTTTTAGGATTGTATCCTTGCTGACTCAAACTACTGGGGTGAGGGTAACGTCACCTTCAAAAGAGGGGCCTACTACAATAACTAAGATAATCTCTTAATTATGTGCAAAAGTGCGGAAATAATCAAAGGTTATACTAGATACGAGTCGGAACCAAGTGATTCATCTTGTCTATCTGTTTTTCTTTTATTTTTATTTTCAGCATTTTAGTTAGTTTTTATTTTTCTAGTTTAAAACATTTTTCTAAACTTTTTATTTTGATTAGACGTTGAGGATAAACCGGTACTAAAAGCTCTTGTGTCCTTGGACGACCTCGGTATCTTACCAACACTATACTATGCTCAACGATGGGTGCACTTGCCCATATGTGTGTTTAGTGTTAGTGAAATATCGTGTTTTATAAATTTAAAACTTGGCTAAAAATAAGTGTTAAAAAGGGCTTCAAATATATACCAAATATATACGACACTTTACCGCACATCAAGTTTTTGGCGCCGCTGCAGGGGACACAAGGATTTTAAGAAAGTTAGGAATCAACGGCCTAATCATCTTTTATTTTTCTTTTTATTTTTTTTTAGGATTTTCTTAGTTTTTCAGCTTCTGCAGCGCTCAGCACGGGCCGTGCCCGGTCAGACACGGGCCGTGCCCAGCATCATCACTGGCAGTTTTTATTTTCTGAGTTACAGAGAGCTGAACACGGGGCCGTGTCGGTGCAACACGGGGTCGTGTCCAACTCCCAGTAACAGGGATCCAGAAAACAATCACTGTGCCTCTGACCACGGGCCGTGTTCACTAAGCACGGGGCCGTGGTGAATATTCTGACCAACGTTCTTTTCTGTTTTTATTGCAGGACTTGGAACCTAGGCGCCACGTCTGAACCTCCTACGTAGTGCATGAGCTCCAGTTCTAGTAGAGACATAAAAGAACCTCTAGAAGAACCCGAACGCTTTCTCAGAAAAAGACTTAAAGCCAAAAATCAAGAGAAAGTTTCGGGGGACCCACTTCCAATGGCGGACCAACGTACCCTCATGGATTACCTACGGCCCACCGTAGGCAATCTCGGCGCCGCTATCAATGCACCGAATGTCGAAGCCAATAACTTCGAACTTCGGCCGCATTTGATACAAATGCTCCAAAACTCCGCAACCTTCCACGGGCTTGCGGACGAGGATCCCCATCTACATATTACTAACTTCTTAGAAATATGTGATACCTTTCGGATCAATGGAGCATCAAATGACGCCATCCGCCTTCGAATGTTTCCATTTTCACTAAAAGACCGAGCTAAGGCTTGGCTTAACACCCTCCCAGTTGGATCGGTAAACACTTGGGATGAACTTGCCCAAAAGTTTTTATATAAGTATTTCCCTCCTGCTAAAACGGCTAAATTAATGACTGAAATTAATACATACTCACAAGAGGATGGGGAATCCTTATATGAAACTTGGGAAAGGTTCAAGGAGCTTCTAAGAAAGTGTCCTCATCACGGTCTGGCGGTGTGGCAACAAGTATCCACTTTCTACAATGGGTTGTTGCCACACACAAGACAAACACTTGATTCAAGCTCCGGGGGACTTTTAGGTAATCGTCGCCCAAATGAAATATATAACCAAATTGAGGAAATTGCTCAAACCAATTTTCAATGGCACACTCCCCGAGGTAATAAATCTATTGCCCCGGGCGCCCATAAGGTTGATGAAAGCACCTCTTTACAAGCCCAAATCGAGGCCCTCTCTTCAAAAATCAAAAAATTAGAAATGACAAAAACGGCCTCGGTTATGGCTTGTGAAGGGTGTGGTGGGTCACATGAAAATTGGAGTTGTATGAAAGAATTAGATGAACAAACAGAAACGGTAAACTACATTGATAATAGACCTAGGCCGTCGGGTCCTCCAACGGGTACCTACAACCAAGGATGGCGTAACCACCCAAACCTTGGTTGGAGAGATCCCGGCAATGGTAGTAACCAACAAAACCAACGAACTAATTTTCAACAACCACAAAATTTCTCTCAACAACAAGGTGGAAGAGAAAGGCTTGAAGATACTGTATCTCACCTCATCTCTGACACTGAAAAGAAAAACTCGGATCGATTTCAACAATTGGAATCGAATTTTAGAAATCAACAAGCTAGCATTCAAAACGTTGAAAAACAATTAAATCAACTAGCTCAAAATTTCTCCGAGAGACCACAAGGCGCGTTACCTAGTAATACCGAAACCAACCCGAAGGCACAAGTACATCTCATCACATTAAGAAATCGAACCGTGGGTCCCGAGGATGCTCCATTGCCGCCAAATGAAAGAAGCCATTCTAGCCAGCCTGTGACTCCTTCTGCGCCAGAAAAAGCTTCTCTACCAACTCAAGAGCCCACCAAGACTCCTCCAATTCCGTACCCCGGTAGGTTAAATCGTCAAAAGACCGACGAGCAATTCGCTAAATTTGAAAATTTACTAAAACAATTGCATGTTAATATTCCTTTTATCGAGGTCCTAACCCAAATGCCTAAATACGCAAAATTTATGAGGGATTTCCTCACAAACAAAAGGAAAATTGAATCATTGCAATTAGTTAACTTAGGCGAAGAATGCTCCGCCTTAGTGCTCAACAAACTTCCACAAAAGAAGATCGATCCCGGGAGTTTCACAATTCCTTGCTCGATTGGGGAATCTCCCGTTCGTAATGCATTAGCCGATCTTGGGGCTAGCATTAACCTCATGCCCACATCAATGTTCAAATGACTCGGCCTAGGAACAACGAGCCCTATAAAGATGAGCATACAACTCGCCGACAGATCCGTCAAATTTCCACAAGGTGTCGCTGAGAATTTGTTGGTAAAAGTTGACAAATTCGTTTTCCCAACCGACTTTGTCATCCTAGACATGGAAGAAGACACCGATGTCCCTCTCATCCTCGGGAGGCCATTTCTAGCCACCGCCCAAGCGGTGGTGGACATGAACGACGGAACGTTAACATTGAAGTTTGGGGATAAGGAGGTGAAGTTTGAATGTGGAAAAAGAATTGAGGACGAAGACCCGGTCAACTACATGCAGGTCATAGACTCAAGCTTGGATAATGCTCTCCGACGGTGTAACATGGGATGCAATACATCCCACTTGGGTGACATATGACCGGCTTTGGGTCTAGCCAAGGACCCTTATAAACGTGGCGCACCACGGAGGCATTCCGCGGAACTATCCTTAGTTTAATTTAGATTAATTTTTATGTTTTCTAGTTAGTTTTAATTTTCAGGAATAAAAACACACTCATGGTGATAAGGGATGAAAAGGGGAACGAGAAAAATGAACTCATGCACAAGAACAAGGCAACCCGACAATTCTCTCCATTTCAGAAGGTTCAACACGAGCCGTGCCCAACCAACACGGCCCCGTGCTGAACCACCTGCAGAAAAACGCCCAGTTCAGGTAACTGGACACGGGCCGTGTTCACCCAACACGCCCCCGTGTCCAGACTTCTGCTTCTCTTATTTTAATTTTGTTACTGGCACTTGAACACGGGGCCGTGCCCGAATAACACGGGGCCGTGTTCAGCGCCCAGTATCAGAAAATTTTTGCTTTTTACACCATTTTACACATCTAATCAACCTAAAAATTTATTTTTGGGACACATTGAGGACAATGTGTAATTTAAGTGTGGGGGGATGCTAAAACCTTGAATTTTGCAAGTCCTAAATACAAGCCTTACACAAAACTCTATTGGAACCGCTAATCACCCCAAATTTTTTTCAAAAATTTCATTTTTCTTACTTGTCTAGGTTTAACTCGGGAAATTCAAGTTCTCAAAAAGGTTATATTTTTACAAATCTACAACCGATGGCGTAGTGATAAAAAGAACCAACATAAGAAAATTATGAAAAGGCATGACAAACTTAGTTAAAATTTGATTATATATACTTGATCACATAAAAACCCATTCCCACAAAAGTGAGTTTTGAGCCTTTATTGAGCATACAATTACATATCATTAGACTAAATGCTCATTTTTCATTTCTTGTGTGAATAGCCGCTTGGTTCTTACAACTCTAGAACTTGCCATGACGATACATTCCCGGTCCTTATCAACTTAAACCCGAGTAAGTAAATGATGGAGGCATTAGGTCTAACCCTTTTTATTTCTACACCATTATTTTTCTTTTTCTTTTACCACCTACCCAAAAATCCCCCTAGTTAACCCCTTTGAGCCTAAACCTTTTCATTTCATCACCCAAACCAAAAACCCTTTTACCCACCAAAACCTTTTATTTTTAACCCTTTGTTTTAGTAACAAGTTCGGTTTTTCGTAAGATCAAAAAAAAAAAAAATGTGTTGATGATGAAGCAAAAGGAAAATAAACAAACAAGTTCATCAAAAATAACTTTGTTTGAATAAAAGCTTCATCAAAATAAAAAAGTTACAAAAATAGAAAGTCTTACGAAAACCGACACTTGTTACGCTTTTCGCCCTTTTTCTACTAACCACTAACCACTATCCCAACCACCTACCTTTAACCCAAGCCTAACCCTTAACCCACAAAGTCCTCTTGATATTTACAAAGGTATAAAAGTTAAAAAGGAGGAGGATTGATTGCTTGGCAAGCTTATGGTAGGAATAAGTTCCATGCCGCTCTCGAGTGATTCACTAAAAATACACCTTCGGCCGAGTGTGAGTGATTTCTCCCGTGAGGTATGTGAACTTGTATATAGATGAAATTTTAAAAAGGCATGTTATGCCCAAATAAGTAAATTCTCCTATGAAATGTTCTAAATAAACCATTACGAATAGGATTGTAAATAAATAAAAATAAAACCCAAAAAGATCTTGGATTTCCCGACACTCTACGACAAGCTCAAAACCTTCTCTTCTACCAATTCCATTTGGGAGTGTAAGCCACATATTAAAGAGTTTTGCTTGAGGACAAGCAAAAGTTCAAGTGTGGGGGTATTTGATGTGTGTAAAATGCAACATATAAATTACATCAAATAAGGCATAAAACTAACCCTTTTTAAGTACTAATATTGGAAAAAGAGTGTTTTTGTCTTCCTTTTGTATTTTCAGGATTAAATGAGCTCAAAAACACAAAAGAAGCAAAAAGACAGCTAATTCCAACATAAATACAAGGAAAGGAACATAAGTGGACTGCCCGACCCCTCAACGGCACCTTCCAAAGCAAAATAGAGAAGGCAGAAGTCTGAACACGCCCCGTGCTCAGCCAGCACGGGGGCGTGCCCAAGAAGCAGCAGAAAAGACAAACCTATAGAAGCTTCTATTGCCCACCACGGGCCGTGCCCAGCGGACACGGGGGCGTGTCGAAAGTACAGCAGGCGCATTAATTGTAATTGCGAATTACAATTAATGAGGAGAGAGAGTGTCAGACAGGCACGGGGCCATGCCCAGCGGACACGGGGGCGTGTCGAAAGTACAGCAGGCGCATTAATTGTAATTGCGAATTACAATTAATGAGGAGAGAGAGTGTCAGACAGGCACGGGGCCGTGCCCAGCGGACACGGGGCCGTGCCCAGCTCTCTGTTCAGCCTATAAATAGGAGTGCTTGGATTCATTTCAACTCATCCCTTGGCACACCACCTCTCTCACACTTCATCCACCACCCACCACCATCACAACACCATCATCCACCACCATCATCCATTGTCCATCGTAGAGTGTGTGAGTCGTCTCGTCGTCTCGGGATCCAAGATTGATCGTAAGAGTTCTTGACAATCAAGGCCATGTTTGCCTAAGTCTCTTACATCACTTGGTGAAGACAAAGTGTCTAGTATAATACTTTTTATTTCTAATCTTTTGCACTTTTTATTTGGTTTTGTATTAATGACTTTAATAACTAGTTACTTATGTTGAAGGTGATCTTTCCTTATCGTTTGTCCGTGGTGTCTTGGCATTATTTTACTGTCTATATAAAATAAAGGATTTTCACCATTCATATCTCCACGGTCTATATGGAGGTATGTTGGCTACCTGGTCGGGGGTTAAGGGAACGGTTTGGTAAAGGTCTTGCCATTGTTCAGCGTTTAGAGGTCCTGCAATGGACCTGGGTCAAATTTAGTAGGACCTCCTTCAATGCTTCACGGTATTGGATGGCGGGGGTCCAAACTCTTTGATCCCCTCATAAGTTAACTACTATTAATACTATAACCCGGCTATTTAGGACTGTATCCCTGCTGACTCAGACTACTTAGCCGAGGGTAACGTCACCGCCAAAAGCGGGGCCTACCACAATACTGCATTAATAACTTAATTCATTATCTTCCAATAATCCACCCTTTTAGGATTGTATCCTTGCTGACTCAAACTACTGGGGTGAGGGTAACGTCACCTTCAAAAGAGGGGCCTACTACAATAACTAAGATAATCTCTTAATTATGTGCAAAAGTGCGGAAATAATCAAAGGTTATACTAGATACGAGTCGGAACCAAGTGATTCATCTTGTCTATCTGTTTTTCTTTTATTTTTATTTTCAGCATTTTAGTTAGTTTTTATTTTTCTTAGTTTAAAACATTTTTCTAAACTTTTTATTTTGATTAGACGTTGAGGATAAACCGGTACTAAAAGCTCTTGTGTCCTTGGACGACCTCGGTATCTTACCAACACTATACTACGCTCAACGATGGGTGCACTTGCCCATATGTGTGTTTAGTGTTAGTGAAATATCGTGTTTTATAAATTTAAAACTTGGCTAAAAATAAGTGTTAAAAAGGGCTTCAAATATATACCTAATATATACGACACTTTACCGCACATCATAACTGCTACAAAAAAAATATATATAACACCATACATCCATCATATAACACTATATAACACCATATAACACCGTATAACACTATGTTACACCGTATAACATCATATAACACTATGTAACAATATATAACACTATACATCTATCATAGACATGCTATCAGAAAAATATAACACTATAACACTATATAACTCTAAATAACACTATATAACACCATATAATACCATGCAACACTATATAACACCAAAAACACTATATAACACCATATAACACTATGTAACACTATATAACACTATATAAAAATATATCACACTATACAATTCTGAACGAGATGGCACAAATTCGTAGATTAATTCTTAATTTATATTCCTATAATTAAGGGTGGCGGTTATGTAAGGTTATCAATTAATTAATTCAATAAGAAAATTACTTATTTACCCTTTTGAATTAATGTACATGATCTTCAATATATATATATATATATATATAATCTAAATTTCTTAAAAAGTATAAAAAGTTACAAAACACCAAAATGTCAACCATAAAACACACTCAAAACCCACAAATAACAAAATGAAGATTACTAAAACATCATATATGTGGGTTGTGTTTTGTGTTTCGGATGATAAGACTTTGATTATCAAATGACAAACATTATTTTGTTTTATGTTGATTAATATGTTGTGTTTTATATTCATGGTTCTACGATTGTGTGTTTGAATATATATATATATATATATATATATATGATTAGGTTCAAGAGTGAACACCAGTGTAGTTTGCGAACTGAGCGAACTAATCCTGGCCATACATGTGTGTAGATCAATTGCCAGGATTTGATGATAAAATACACTAGTGTATTTTACGATTTAATAATGAAATCCTAACCATCCACGTGTGTAAATTAATGGCCAAGATTTGTTCACTCAATTCGCAAATACATTAGTGTTCACTCGAGAACCACACCAACTGAGTGAACAAATCTTGGCCATTGATTTACACACATGGATGGCTAGGATTTCATTATCAAATCGTAAAATACACTAGTGTATTTTATCATCAAATCCTGGCCATTGATCTACATACATGTATGGCCAGGATTAGTTCGCTCAGTTCGCAAACTACACTGGTGTTCACTCTTGAACCTAATCCTATATATATATATATAGGGTTAGGATTTAGAGAAAACGGTGGAAAGTGTGAGAACGGTGAGAACGCTTATGAATCGTCCGATCAAAACAATCTATGGACTAGATTGGCGCGGTGGCGTTTTCGTAAATAACACGAATTCTATTAAGTGGACGCGCTTCATTAAGGGGAAAAAGGTCTTTACACTTCTATACCAAAACGCCAAAGTAATGAATAAAACGCCATTACTGGCCAAAACGCATCCCTATATAAACAAAACATTCTCATACATAAGAACACACCTCCCCCAACCTGAAAACACCATATTTTCTACTATATAACATTCATCATACAACGCCAAAAATTCCAAAACATCAAACACACCTACTAAAAAACGCCATATTTTACTATATACCAATCATCTGAGAAAACGCCAAAACTCTCAAATATCAAAAATTTCCAAAAAATGGACGTTTCTTTTAGATACACTATTTCCTCGGTAAAACGCCAAAAATGCCAAAAATAGTTTCTTATATATTCAATATTGTTCCACGTGAAGTTTTGGAGAATGCATTCTTTCCTGAGGTGTTGTGACTCAAATAACATTTTGCTGAATGAGATGGACAAAACTTCAAGAAAAAGATACTGGTGTCAGACTTATGTCAGTTTTTGTGTTTTGTTATTGATGAATAATATAATGGCATGAATAGACGAATGACACTGATGAGTGGTTTGAAGATACATATTCAAACACAAAACTCATGTCATATTGTCTTTCCAAACGGCCACAAAAACACAAGCATGACAAAGCCAAACCACCAGTGAACATGTTTCAAAAAAGAAAGAGACTGATGACTATGAAGATTTGGAAGATGAATTGTTTCTATTTTCAGTTTTTTAATTTTCCTTTTCTGTTGTTTGTTATGTATTTTTCGATTAAGAATAAAAAAGTTTAATAAAGAGCCAAAAAGTCATAAAGATTGGGAAACACCATAATGCAGTAAAATGCCATAATGCAGTAAAACGCCAAAAACTCCCAACCTATAATAAAACTAATTTGGAGAAGTATTATTAAAAGCTAAAAATTGGAAAAAAAACGCCAAAAACTACTTAAAGCCATTAAAAACGCCAAACTTGGAAGATGGAATGTCTATGACCATAAAAACTCATAAAAAGCTGAACAAAAAGAATAAAAAATACACACAGTAACTGAAAAAGACGGCTACTTTATTAATATCATTTATTATAAATAAAAATCTCACCTAAACTACGCGCCAAAAACATCCTATAAGAGAGACGTCTCTGCACAATCAACTGATCACACCACCAAAAAATAAACGCCATCTTTCCAAGAAACCATTCACTTTAAAACGCCAAAAAGATACTTAAAAAAGCCACAGATGCGGAACCTCATTTCTTCTATATTGAGTATTGTTCTGAATGAAGTTTCACTGAATGGATTCTACTCTGAGGTGGGTATCTCTATAAGCTTTTGCTGAATAAGATAGACAAATATTCATGAAAAATATTAAAGACAAAGGTCGGTGGACCTTTGTCTTTAATTCCCTAACTTTTGCAAAACTACACATATAGCCCTTACACTTTTATCTTCTTTCAACTTTCAAATAACCAACAAAAGTTACAATTCTAACCTCTATACTTTTAATTCTTTCATTTCACATTCTCAAACTATGTAAGTTACACATTCATTTCCAACTTTTGTAATTGATAACTTTGATCCTCTAACTTTTTGTACTTAATAACTTGACGTCTCATTTTACTACGAATTGCTTTTACGACTTTAGATCATAGCGTCACACATTAATATACTTTTTTTTATCTATGTATAACCATGTTAATGTCTAAATTACTTTTACGACTTTACACGGTTATCTAAAATATTGTTACAACTTTACATCACAATGAGCGATACTCTTTTTTTTATCCATATCTAATGACGTTAATGTCAAGAACGTGTTGTATATAACAAAGTCAAACACGTGTAATGTCGCGTGCGGCGTATGGCAGTTTTAACGTACCTATCATTTTAAATTCACGTTTCAACGTAAACGACTCACGTTTTGACATAATTTTTTCTCTCAAACGAGTCTGGTAAAACATAATACGTTTTTATACTTATTTTGTGTACGTTCGTAAACTACGTTCGAAAGCGATTCGGGACAAATATAATGCGTGTTTATTCGACGAAGACGTAAATTTTTTTTGGATAAAGAGTCAAGTCAAATATACACTATAAATGCAAGTTATTATAACTTTCGACGCCGCCGCAACGCGCGGCAGGTCAAGATCCTAGTATTCATGAAAAAGAGAAGTAAAAGAATCTTTTACCCCTTAATGAAGACGGGCGTTATGTAGAAAAATAAGGATCTACATAAGGTATTCAAAAACAGGTTCAAAAATCCAAAAAGGTTAAAGTAGAAGAGGCTGATGACAGTGAAGATTTGGATAAGAAATTAGATTATATTTTTTTTTTTCATTTTCTATTGTTTGTTATCTAAATCTCTGTTGTTTATTATCTAATTCTATACTAATAAAAAGAAATTAAGTATAAAACGCCAAAAACTACAAACACCAAAACGCCTGATAGTGCGAAAACTAAGAGAACGGATGCTAGCAAAGCACGATGTTGCTATAAAACGCCAAAAAACGCCAAACAAAGTATTACTGAAAAAATCAACACTAATTCACAGATGAAAATTGAACGAAACAGTAATTGCTAAACAGTAAAATGAAGAGACGGTAACATTATTGCCAAACATTTATTATACTAAAAGCCACTACATGGAAAATTGAATTTATTTATCTTTTCAAAACGCCATAATTGCATGTCACATTATAGACCTGTATCCTACTTGATATAATAAACATCAAGAAAATTACTGATGTTTTTTTACATCATAGACATGCATCCTGATTTAAAAACAATAAAAACGCCAAAACATACTTAAAACGCCAAAATATTTACTATGTTCCTGATCTACAAACAATAAAAACGGCGCGTATTTATTAAACACCAAAAAATGGAAACGGGATGTGACACGCGTTTAAAAAAAGAAATATGGAAGGACAAAAAACCCCTCCACCATTCTCTATGTCGCGTGACACGTGTTGGGCCAGGATGCGTTCTCACACTTTTGAGCGTTTTCCCCTGATCCCGTTTATATATATATATATATATATATATATATATATATAGGGGATGGTTCAAATGAAAACCACTTTTATTGTGAAAACTCGAAAACTAACTAAAAAAAAGCCTAAAAAACACATCAAAATTTTTTTTTAAAAATCACTGGTTTTTTTTATATATAAAAAAAACTTTTTTTTCAAAAAAAAAATTGTAGTACACATACACATGTGTAGTATTACACATGTGCACTACAAAAAAAAAATTTGAAATTTTTTTATATATAAAAATGTCGTAAATTGGTATGAAAAAAAATTGGTATGTTTTTTTGGCTTTTTTAATTAGTTTTCGAGTTTTCACAATAACTAGTGGTTTTCATTTGAACCTTCCCCTATATATATAGGGTAGGTATATGGTAAAAAGTGTTTAAAATGTGAGAAGGGTAAGAAGTGTTTTAAACCATTGGATATTTGATCTAATGGTTGAGATCAATAGGGTATAAAAATGTAAATTGTGTTTTAATTAGAAGGACCTTATGTAAAATTGAAGGGCAATAGTGTCTTTTCGGATGTTTCGAATATGGTAACCGTATCCTACACAACCAAAACCCCCATTATTCTCCTAAAAACTAGCGACTTCCCTTTAAAAGTTGATTATCCGATTTCCTTGACTATTGTAAGACACTATACAGTTTAATTAACAATAATCTGTTGATTTAAATCAGTTAATAATCATAAACCACTATGAACCAGAAAATTAAGATGTCTGTACAGAATATAACACTATTGATTGGGGATAAAACACTATGAAAGGAAATTAAGATGTTTGTACATAATATAACACTATTGATTGGGGATAAAACACTATACATATAAATATAAAAAATAACACTGTTAATGATAAAACACTAAAACAAAAACTTACCCTAAACAATTCAATGTATAAAACACTATTGATTGTGGATAAAACACTATGAAAGGAAATTAAGATGTCTGTAAAGAATATAACACTATTGATTGGGGATAAAACACTATGAAAGGAAATTAAGATGTCTGTACAGTATATAACACTATTGATTGGGGATAAAACACTATACATATAACACTGTTAATGTATAAAACACTATGAAAAGAAATTAAGATGTCTGTACATAATATAACACAATTGATCATCCATATGACACTATACATCTAAATATAAAAAAAATTAACTCTGTTCATGATAAAACACTAAAACAATTATAATTGATGAAGAATTGATGAAGAATGATGCGTACATGAAATTAATTGATAAAACACTAAAATTCGAAAGAATCCCTGAAGTATCTCATCACCAGTTTTTTTTGGCAGTTATCTTGGAATCAATTAATTGATAAGAATGGAAAATTACTAATACACCCTTTTGAATTAATTAAGATAAAGGACACTTGTCATTCCCAAATTATTTCTCACACTTCTCACAAAAGTTGAACTTTGTGCAGAATCCTCTACCTATATATATATATATATATATAGGGGAAGGTTCATTTGAGAAGAAATTTAATGTGAGAAGAAAAAGAAGAAAGGGCATATTAGTAAAATGATATTTCATTTATAACTCATATCATTAATTTTTCTCTCTTTAATTAATTAGTCAACTAATTATTATTTATCCTACATATAATCTACAAAACCTACACATATCAAAATTTTCCTACATATACCCTACACATTATAGAATTTTATCCTACACAGTCGAAATTTATCCTACACACCTCGAAATATATCCTACACAACTCGTGCTTTATCCTACACAACTAGTAATTTATTCTACACTTTAAATTAAGTTGTTTTTTTTTAATTTGAAAAAAGTATATATTTTAAAAAGGAGTTACAAATTTAATTTAGCTAGTTATTAAATGGGAAGAATACACATTAATGATTTAGTAAGTTTACCAATATACCCTTATATTAAAATTAAATACAAATATTAAATGAAATAAAATGAAGCATTCTTATTGGTTGAAACTTCTTCTTTTTTCTTCTTACAACAAAATTCTTCTCATTTGAACCTTCCACTATATATATATACCTATATAGGGTAAGGTTATTGTAAAAAAGACCAAAAGTGTGAGAAAGGTAAGAAAGAATCTCAGCCATTAGATCTAAATTAATTGAAAAGGGTAAACAAGTAATTTTATCATTAATTCAATTAATTAAAAACTTCCCATAACCGCCACCTTAATTATATGTAACACCTCGTAAAATCATACCCAATGGGATAAAGACACGTGTCATGTAAGATAAACGTGTCCGGAACCCGGGTCAAATTAAAAGATGTGTGGTAGGATTTAAAAAGGGCGACATGTTATTAAACACCTCTGAGCGACCAAAATTATAAATCCCAAGACCTTAAATCATTATGATAAACATCTAATGTAATTAGCCGGTTATTCCTAAAATAAATAAATTCAGTCTATAAAGGATTGGGTTATTAAAATGATGTTACGACATGGTGTATAATCAATTCTTTTCAAAGGAATTCAAACCCATCCAAATGCATGGCAAGACCTTCCATAAGAATACAAGGCAACATAAGTGCATGGCTAGGCATGCATGCCCTTTTCAGGACTGATCAAGTGGTCCCATACTGTTACAAAAGACCCAAGATTCGGATTAGAAAAGTTGCATGGTCAAAACCTTAAAATTTACAAGTTTTTGTCTTCTGATGAAGTCTTACGGACCGCAAAGGTTAGCCCTTACGGTCCGTAAGAGGGCGGAGCTGGACGGAGATGATAAATGAAAAGCGGATACGGACCGCAAAGCCAGAGGCTTACGGTCCGCAAGATTGTAACTGGGCATTTTGTATCAAGGTCGGTTACGGACCGCAAGACCAAGATATTACGGTCCGCAAGAGGTGCTTACAGACCGCAAGGCTTATTGCTTACGGTCCATAAGACTGTCGCTGGGCAGAATTTTGGACAGATGCCTGTTAAACAAGTTGCACCGCCTTAAAAGAGTGGTATTCGAAAATCAGGGGCCTTACAACTGGTTTTTAGCATCATAGGGACACCTGGGATCATCTTGCAACATTTATAGACTTAGTTGGGGTCATCTTGTGGCATTTAGTTCACTATATAAAGAGACCTCTTGTTGCAACATTCTTTGTTCATTTGCAACTCACTTCAAGCTGGTCTCTGGAGCTCCCCTGGTCAGCAAGCAAGTTCCTTTAAGTTCCAAATCATACTTAGGACCTTTGTAAGTGTCCTTAACCATCTTTAATTCAGTTTAGCTTAGTTAATTAGCTTAAAGTCAAACCATCGTAATTAAGGTTTAACTTCGAGATTAATCAATGATTGTCCAGTCAAATCTCGAATTAAAAGTATCTATAAGTAGGTAATTATGTGGGTAATAAACCCTTAAAAGGGTACTCTCTGATTCCCACTCTAACTAGCTCAATTGTCGGGTCAAACTTGATATTAAAAAGTCAACAGAAAGCTTAATATCAAATTAACACATAATTAGCAATGTAGAAGCTGTGCAACCTGTTTTATCATTAATATAACTTGGTAATTAATGTAAGAACATGTCTAAACATGTTCAACCCGACAATTTTCAGTTTAGGCTCGATTCGGAACCAAAAGTCGCATAGTTTGACTTTTGCTTTGACTTTCGATTCTGACCCGTTTGAGCATAATTTAGAAATGCCTTAGAGCCTTAATTGGACCAGGGTTCATATAAGTATAACCCTCTGTGATTATACAACTTGGTTCATTAGTTATCCGATTCATATGCATAATTCCGTTAAATGCCTAAATGTTGACTATTATGCCCATATGACCTTAAAACGTGATTTTTGAAAATATAAAAGAGTAGAAACCTTAGTTACTATTTATAAACTTGTAACTAAAATTTGACATCAGTTTGAGGTCTAGATTAAGAGTTATGCTCATTAGCGTAATTAGAAAGCTTTTTAATAATTAAACGGTGTAATTAGCATATAGCCTATCTAAACCCGATTTTTGATACCAAACTTTTTACCCACTGATATAAAATAATATTTTGGGATTTTTGGAGATTTTTATTTACTTTTAGGCTAAGCATAACATAGGGTTCTAAGCTTGATCCGGTAATTGTCGGTTTTGCCCTTTTAGGCTATAAAATGAGTTTTACCAATCCTTTTGATACCAAACCTTTTTCTACTGATCCAATATGATAAATAGAATATTTTAAGCCTTCTGGAATAATAAAAATATCAGCTTTCCTTATAAAACCCGCCTTTTTACGCGTTTTAAGCGCATAGTATGTATTGAAACCAATTTAGATATATAAGACTTGATACCTACTGATGTTTTAAGTAAGTTTTTATACTTTAACAGTAAGTAAAAGTTCTAAACTCAGATTTCCAGTTTTGACCTTTTTAGCCTAATTGAAATTACCAAAATGCCCCTAAGATGCATAGTATGGTTAGAAATGATAAATTTCACATATAGGTTATACCCTACTGATATAACTTAGTAAAGTAAGCATTTTTACTGATTACATCAGACCCAAAACTCAGATTTATATTTGAAACTCTTTTATAACCTTTAAAATGACCAAAATGCCCTTACGGTGCATAATTTGAGTTTAAATTCCTTTGGGGCATAATAGAAGATATCTTACTGATGTCACAACATATTTAAGGCATATTAACTTAGGAAACTTGCATATGACTCATTGATTACTCGTTACGCACTTTTCGCGTTCGGATCGGCTTATGTAACTAGTTTGCACATAATAGCCGAAACGGGTCAAACCATATCGTTTATGTCTCAAAATCCAGGATGTGTTTAAGTTACCCATATTAAACAAGCATACAAGCTTGTCGGGTCAAAACCACATTCTAAACCGGTCTTCGCTTTATCATGCGTTTGAACCGTGTCTTCCTTTTGAAAACTAACCGGTCTAAGTTTAAGCTTACTTAAAGACCCGTTAGGATTCTAATAGGTTATTAAAAACCTTCGTTCCAGATTTAGGAGCCCAGTAAAAGCTATCTGTACTTGCTGATTTTGATATACGGCTGGGATTGAATTTATATTTAGCACAGGTAAATACTCTTAACTTATTTTCCCTATACGGGCTTGGGATACGGTATTATAATAATACCGCTTGGTCGGGTATGTAGTCATTTAAATCGGATTGTGATTAATGTATTTACATAACTCGTTTTATTCTGTATTATTTGGTGTATGGCCTTTGGGGGTTAAATGACCATGTCCCAGATATCCTTGGCATCATTCAAAGAAATGGCCACGACCTAAGCACGGGGTGTAGGCGTACACCTGACAGATGCATTATGTAAAAACTGGTAATCCACTTAAAGGAAATAATCCTTGTGGGCATTATACCTGTGGCGTGTCAATTAATCTAGACCGGCCCTACAAACCAGCCCTAATGGACGACAAATAAGTAAAACTGTATACAAGATTATTTTTAAATAATTGTCCCAAGTTATAAAAGATATTTTTGCCTAAGTGCATTCAAATTAATTTTCAAACTCTTTTCAAAATGAGTCAGTTAAGTTGTATTTACCAGTGTAAACTGGCGTATTTTCCAAAAAGGCTAAGTGCAGGTACTATACGTAATAGGCTGGCTACTCCGGGCATCAATAATCAAGTCTCGCAAGCTCTAGATGTTAAAGTCTGTTGAACAATTTTTTCCTTTTTATTTGATCCGCCTGTGGATCTGTTTCAACTGTTTTGTGATACTTAATATTACAATTTTATTCGGTTGAAATAAATCTATCTTTTGCTTCCGCTGTGCATTTAAATTTGTGTTGTTTGACTATGATGATATCAACTACGTCACGATACTCCCCACCGGGCCTACCGGTAATACGTGGAAATATCGGGTTGTGACATTATAGGAAGTATATAACACCATTCAGCAAGTATATAACACCATTCAGTAAGTATATAACACCATTCAGCATGTATATAACACCATTCAGCATTCAGCAAGTATATAACACCATTCAGTAAGTATATAACACCATTCAGCAAGTATATAACACCATTCAGCAAGTATATTACACCATTCAGCAAGTATATAACACCATTCATTGACTAAACATCTGATCGAAACATATTTTTTTCTCTATATAAGTATAGCAATATGGTACTCATATTAAAGATAAAAAAAACGCTCGTTATTATGGTGTAATTTTTTTTTAAAAAGTTACGTATAAAAAGTTATTGACGTTTAAAAAAGACGGGGGGAAGTTACATGTGCATTACCTAATTTCTAGTGGGTTTAAAAGACTATATTGCCCCTGGATATTTCAAATCAGTCCAAATTAATGAAAATATTTTACAATTTGGTCCCTATTGATCTCAACCATTAGATCAAAAGAACTTATGGCTGAGATTCTTTCTTACCATTCTCACACTTTAGGCCTTTTTTACAGGATCCTCTACCTATATATATATATATATATATATATATATATAGGGGAAGGTTCAAGTGAAAACCACTAGTTATTGTGAAAACTCGAAAACTAATTAAAAAAGCCAAAAAAACATACCAAATTTTTTTTATTTTTTTGAATAATAATTTTCACAGGTTTTTTATATAAAAAAAATTTTCAAAAAAAAAAAAAATTTGTGTAGTGCACATGTGTAGTACACATACACATATGTAGTATTACACATGTGTACTACAAAAAAAAAAAAAAATTTTGAAAAAAAAGTTTTTTTTCAAATATAAAAACCAGCGATTTTTATAAAAAAATTGAAAAAAAATTTTTGTGTGTTTTTTAGTCTTTTTTTAGTTAGTTTTCGAGTTTTCACAATAAAAGTGGTTTTCATTTGAACCATCCACTATATATATATATATATATATATATATATATATATATTTAGGGGACCGCTAAAATGAGAACCACCTCCAGTTGTAAGAACCATGAGAACTTTTTGATCCAGGGCGAGTTGGACCAAAATTTTTTTTCATAAACGTAGATGCATGTATTATAAACACATTTGTAAAAAAAAAATTAAAAAAAAAATGTCGTGTGTGTAGTTTTGAGCACCACAAGTTTGTGTTTACGGATACCGTAAATTTTAAAATTTACGGTATCCATAAACACAAACTTGTGGTGCTCAAACCTACACACACGACATTTTTTTTATTTTTTTTTACAAATGTGTTTATAATACACGCATCTACGTTTATGAAGAAAAAAATTGGTCCACCTCACCCCGTACGGTGTAGTTCTCACGGTTCTTACAACTGGAGGTGGTTCTCATTTTAGCGGTCCCCTATATATATATATATATATATAAGGTAGGGTTCATGCGAGAACCACCTTTATCACGAGAACCAATGTGAACACAACCAAAATAAATGCACATCACCACCATCCAAAAACCTAAACACCCATCCCCACCCGACCACAACCCAAAAACCTAAACACCCCCACCTTTTCAAGAAAAAAAAAACTATACACCACAAATAATCCCCCCAAAAACCTAAACCTCCCACCCCCTAAAAAACCCCTAAAACCCCCACCCCCAAAAACATAACCCCCGCGCCCAAGCTAAATGCTAAAAACTAAAAACTAAACCCTAAAGCTAAACCCCAAAACTAGATACTAAAAAAATTAACAGTTAAATCGTGACTTTTTACAAAAATATATATATATATATATATATATATATATATATATTTTAAATGTCGCGATTTTTAAGGAAAAATTAAAAAAAGATGTGTGTTTTTAAGTAGTTTTAGTTGTGGTTGTTCGTTGGTCGAAGGGTGCACGGTGGAGGTTGAAGGAGGTGACGGTGGCAGGTCGGCTTTGTGGTGATGAGGCAGTGGTTTACGGTGAGGGTGGCAATGGAGGTTGAAGGAGGTGATGACCCGCTTTGTTCTTTCGGCGGGAAGTTGAGAGTGGTGAGGGTGGTGGTTGTTGGTTGTCATGAGTTTCGATTGGATAGTGGGTTGTTAAGAGAGAAAGGGGGGGGGGGGGAGAGAGTTAGTTGTGGAAGAAGATGATGGATGGGGGTGGGCACTTGTTTTTTTTTTACTTTTTTTTAAATTGTTTTATTTTTAATCTTAAGGGGAATCTAGACATTTCACATAACTTTAATTGAGAAATTTAACACATGTTAATGATAAGGATCACCCAAGTGAACAAATTACAACCACTGGCACCAACTCTGTAATTATTGAAGCACTGGGACCAAGTCTACAATATCTACAGACCACAGGGACCAACCAGACATTTAACTCTAGTTTTTTTCTTAAAATTGCACTATAAAAATGAGAGCTTTTTAATCTTTAAGACGGGTATACTATTGTTACACATCTGAAAAAAATTGTAATCTCAGATACGTAAAACACAATGGACATTGCAACACTATAACACAATGGACATCTTATTAAAATACAATTAAAACGCAATGGACTAAAACACAATAAATTGTGTTATAAAACAAAACCAAAAAAAGAAATGAACTAAAACACAATAAATTATGTTTTATCATTGTGTCATAAAAACACAATGGATTAAAACACAACATTGTGTTATAAAACACAATTTAAAAACACAAAACGTAATGGACTAAAACACAAAAAATGTGTTTTATGATTGTGTTATAAAAGGTAATGAACTAAAACACAATAAATGTGTTTTATCATTGTGTTATAAAGCACAATTAAAAATGCAATAGACTAAAATACAATGATCTAGTATATGTTATGAAACACAATTAAAATTGCAGCCAATTAAACACGATTGACTAAAGTGTCATTTGTAACAACTCTCAAAATAATCCAACAACAATCTTAACCCATACTGACAAATTCAAATCTGAAACGAAAAGAGTAAAATAAATATTTTATGCTTCTCGCGGGCCGCGATAGACCCATAAGGGTTCTCCGCGAGGCGCAAAAGACCTAGATTAGGTTTGGATAAGATTGACACCCTCGCGGGCCGTGACCGGGAAGCCTTGTCCTGCCGCGGGGCGCGAGAGGCCCTAAATTCAGCTATAAAATGAGTAGAGCCTGCTCATTTCATACTGTTCACTTCTTTTGATCTTTCAAACTCTCTGCAAACACTTTAAAGTTTTATACTCAAAATCTTTCCCCTCAGACGTGTATTAGACCCCGATCACTGGTACGATACCCTGTCCGATCGATCTAAAACCCATCAACGGATATCAAAGTGCTGCTTGAATAAGTCTATAATTTGTTAACTACGTTGGTGTTTTAATCTCGTGATTATCGTTAAAGTTTGAATCAGGTTAAATACACTAATACGTATTGTATTGTGTGTTTATTAGGAACCCAAGCTTAATACCAGGAGGCTATAGTAATCAAAACCTTACATCTACAATGTGAGTCATAAATGTTTTCCAAGTTGTACTTACAGTGCTTAAGTTTTTGTATTATGAAATTACTGCCGGTATATGGGGTTTTGTTTACACTACTTGATAATCTTCACTATCGGGATTGTCAAATGAGTGATATGACCACCGTCACATTGGAACTGTCACCGAATGCCAAATACTAATTTGAGTAATTGAAAGATATAAACAAATGTAAAAACTCTTAATACTGTAAATTATAACATTGTGTCTTTTTGTACAAATGAATAAACTCACCAGTATTTTTCGTTGATAAAATGTTTTTAAACGCGCTTCATGTAACTTACTGTGAAAGTAAAAGAAGCATGCTATGATGCACTAAAGGCTTAAATAAAGTGGCTATGTTACTAGAATAAAGAAAAGAAATTATGATTTGTCAAAATCGGGTTTATCCCTATAAAAACCTTTGTTTGTAATATGGGTTTTATCCCAGTTTTTTAATAATAAAACTTTGGTGTTTATAACTCTGAATTTTTTTCCTAACTACGGTGCTGATGAAAATTTTTCGCTGCGAATTTAATAAACACTAGTACAGTTGCTGTATCTACTCATGGCTCCCTCCCAGAGTGGGGTCGGGGGTTGTGACATCATTTTCCATAAACACAGACATGTTTACAACGTATTACACGACACGACATGTTTAACACACGATTAACGAAACCCAAATTTCCTAAAAAAATATTAAAACCCAAATTTCTTTATGCAAGGTTTAATCGCTAAATCAAATGCAGGAAACTTGACTATAGATATTAGGATCCGTTCTACTAACCTTTGAATCAAACCCAAATTACACGAATGTCACATAAAGAAATACAAAATAGATGGCACTCCAAGCCTGCAACTGACCTTTGATGAAGAACGTGGGTGAAAAAGTTAATTACAGAAACACATACCAAAGATGAGAGATGTGATTCTTATTCGATGTTGAGAGATGTGATTACTATTAGGGTCTCATAGTCATGCAATGCGATTGTGATTTGATGTCGAGAGATCTGTGGCAATTTCAATTAGATCTATGCCGATTGTCAAGACTTCCGTGATGATGACTCACCGGAGTGCGTTCGCCATGCTTGCGTCGGTTTCTCGAAGATCGAATTTCACATAATCGTCTTTGAGCTTGCGGATTTTGACCTTCGGGAACCTCTGGGGTGATGTTTCGTCCATTGTTGGTCCGTTCTATGTGTGTTTCTCTCTTTAGGGTTTGTTTCTCTTTCTGGGTTTTTGAAAAGTTTGATATAGAGAAAGGTTGAAGATGAAATGTCTGGGTGACTAAATTGGTTGAGAAGGAGAACGAAGTCTTCCTTATGAGTGGGTGGAAACATTCTCTACTAAGTTGTGTTTTGCCTGGGCGAGTAACTCGTCGGGTGAAAACAAAACCGTAAGTTCGTGGATGGGCAACCCATCGGGGGAAACAAACAATATCTTGGCATGGTTTACTTGGGTTGTTACAAATGGTATCAGAGCTAGGGTTCGGGCGCCGGTGTTCCAGCGAGGACGCTGGGCTCCTGAAAGGGGGGGGGGTTGGAGATGTAAGTCCTGCATTGGTTGAGAAGGAGAACGAAGCCTTCTTTATAGGGGATGGAAACCTTCTCTACCAAGACGCGTTTTGCCTGGGCGAGCAACTCGTTCGGTGAAAACAAAACCGTGAGTTCCTGGATGGGTAACTCATCGTGGGCAAAACAGACAATATCTTGACACTGTTTATTTGGGTTGTTACACTGCAGCTGTTGGGTTTGGTGAGGATAGGGTTGGGATGGGATGGGTTGAGTGAAGAAGATAAGTGGTGATAAGGCTAGGATGCCTTCTTAAACTTCCTATGAGTATCAAACTTTCTATTTGATCCTTGAATTTCTATTTGATGCTTGAGCGTATTATTATATTGGACTATAAATTGAGCATGCTCATTTCTGTGCAGTGTACTACCTCTATACACAAAAATTATGGGTGGTAATAGTTCCACCATTCTAATGGTGGAAAAGTGTGACTGCCTTTCTTTATTATTTTTTTTGAGAAAATTTCTTTTTAGGTCCCTGTGTTTTCGCATTATTAATCACTTGCGTTCAAAATCAAAATGTTTAACGTCCTGAGTCCCTACAACCAATTTTCTTAACCATTTGAATCCAATTTTTTTAACTCCGTTTAAATTTTCTGTTAGTTTTTCATTAAGAATTCCCATGTATTATTATTATTATTTAGAGAAAGAAAGCACACACTCAAACACTGATTTCTCTCTCTCTTCCTCATCTATTTCTCTCTCTTTCTTTCTTATCTCTCTCAACCACACCACCATTGTCGCCGTCGCACCACCACCACCACCACCGCCAACACCATCAACTACTTCGACCCACCTCTGATTTGGACCTAACGTCGCTGTCGATCTGGAACCCTAATGTCGCCGTCGATCTGGAACCCTAACGCTGCCGTATGATTTGGAACCCATCTCCACCCACCTTTGATTTGAGATCTGATGTTGCTCGTTAGTTTTTCAGCGAGAATAGGGTCCAGTGGGGTTTTGGGGAGTGTTTAGTGGGTCTAATATGATGGAAGGCGGGGGGGGGGGGGGGGGAGGTTGGGGAGGATAAACATAATGCAATTGATGGTAGCAGTGGGGCGGCAATCGTGGTGGTGGAGGTGAGACGGTGGTGGAGGGTTCTCGACAATGGGGATGAGATGGTGGTGGGAGGCGTTCTGAGGTGGCGGTAGTGGGATGGTGGTGGCAATGGGGCGGCACTGGTGGTAGAGGTGAGACGGTGGTGGTGGGTGTTTGGAGGTGGCGGTAGTGCGATGGTGGTGGCAGTGGTGGGGATGATGGTGGGCAGTGGTGGGGATGGTGGCAGTGCGGTGGTGTTTATAGAGAGAGAAGAGTATGTAAAGATGAGAGAGAAAGTGTGTAGATGTTTGTGCTGGTGTGTGTATGTTTTATTATTATATATATATATATGTATGTATATTATATTAAAAGTTTATGCATTAAAAACTTGTTTTTTGTACTCATGATAAGACTTGTATTTTGTGTGTAAATGACCAAATTACCATCATAGTTAACAGACTTGGTGGATGGTGTTAGAAATTTGGACTCAAATGGTTAAGAAAAATGGTTGTAGGGACTCAGTGCGTTAAACATTTTGATTTTGCACTCAAATAGTTAAAATCATTAAAACAAAAGGACTCAAAAAGTAAATAAAATTATAATTGAGCACAAATTTGTTGATCAAAAGTGCATGTGGTGTAGTGGTTTTTTAAATATTACATTTTATATCTCTGATGTCTGATGTTTACCCAGTTTTTCACGTATTCATATTTTGTCAGTTTACTACTCCTACTACCTGACATTAATAAATTTACTCTACATTTCCTAAACATTAATAATAAAAATTTGTATTTTTATCTAAATCTCGATGCAATTTTATTAAGATCGTGTTATTAGTAGTATGTACTGAAAAAAGAAGCCAACATGTTTACAAACAATGAAATATGCGGTTTAGCGCATCGCAACGTAGTCCGGACATAAAACTAGTTATTATACAAAAACACACGAAATTCTTAAGCTCTAAACTATTACGCTTACACATTACGTAGATTCTCATTTTCACATCGAATAAGGTTTTCTAAAATTAAGTGGGACCGATACCATAGACACCAACAATATCTCAAAAACTCATATTTTTAATGCTTTTATAACATCACAAATTTTAAATATCTATACTACCGCTATAAACTTTTTAAGTGTAAGCTCTATATTTCATTAATGAGACAAAAGAATGAGAATCATTTTACGATAAAACGAAGGCGTCATATTCATAAAAGAGCCTTTTCCACTACGAATTTTTTTTGGAAATGGTATATTTTAGAAATATTTTTAGGATAACGGGGAAGTCAAAAAAAAAAAGGAATTTGGGGTATCCGCTATTCCTAATAGCGGATTAGGAAGGATTGGGAAGAAGAATATGGTGTGCCGTACGAGGTGTCAGAAAAATTTAGAACGAAACGTAAAAACGTTAAGCCAAAGACACAGCTGTGATGTGTTAAGTCACAAAATTTAGAACCAAGCATAGGGCGAAAAATTTGCGAAAATGGAAACTATAAATGACCAAAGTTGAAAGTAAAAAAGGTTATGAGGATAGATTGCAAAAGATAAAAAGTTTTGGGTTAAAAGTAAAAAAACAAATAGTTTTGGGTTAAAAATAATTTATGAAATACTTTTGGGTGAAAAGTAAAAAAAAAAAAAAAACATTTTTTTTGAAACCCCCCAAAGCCAACGTTACGACAACTATGCATAACAATTTTTTCTTTGAAACCCCCAAAGCACACCCCGTGTTGCGGCGGTGCGTAAAACGGAAAACGTTAAAAAAACAAATTATGTAGGGTTAAAATTGGAAAAGGTACAAACCTTTGGGTTAAAACTAAAATAAAAAAAATTTATCATAATATTCTAAGTTAGGTTTGAACCATTTATATTATTGTTTATAATATTATTTAACAAAATAATATTATTTAACGAAGGTTAGATAGATAGTTAAAGGGGTTAGTTTGGTTTGTTAAAAGTTAACTGGGTTAAATGGTTTCCTGCTAATCCGCTATTCAGAATAGCAGCTTAGGAAATAAGTCTGACACCTCGTACGGCACACCATATTCTTCTTCCCAATCCTTCCTAATCCGCTATTAGGAATAGCGGATACCCCAAATTCCTTTTTTTTTTTGACTTCCCCGTTATCCTAAAAATATTTCTAAAATATACCATTTCCAAAAAAAATTCTTTCCACTACTATATATTTTGACTTCGGCTTTGATTGGTTTCTTGATGCAACCACGTAAGTACTATGGTTCGGTGAAATATAGCTCTACGTGGTTCAAAATTGGACTCATGATGACTTAAGTATTTATGTCCATTGATTTTCGTCAATACGCAAAGGTTCCTAGAAACATAGAAATCGTATCCTGTCGTTGGGTATAGATACCAAAAAGAGGTCGGGTCTGGGCTAGTGTGGGGTTGGGTTTATGATTATTCTCTTGGGTTCGTCTATTGATCGGTGTCCCAACCGGTGCTACAACATTGATTTCTCTTGTACATTTGACTTTTGAAGTTTTGTGTTTGACCCACCATGTGCTCTTCCATGGCTAACGAAATCATGTATTTATGTCATGAGAATTTGTTTTCATGAAGGTTGACAACTTTAAAAATATCTAGGGTTTTATTCAAAAATATTTATCAATTACAAACTGTATTGTTATACTCTTCTAGTTATATTAACAATAATATTTGTTTGTACGATAAGTTATTTTAAATATAAAGAGATGTAGAAATACATATACTAGCACGATTAGCTGGGATATGTGGATGTGGGTGTTGTCCCCAAAAGTTATGATATTTTAATGACAAAATGATTGTCATGCAAACAAACTCTAGAAAGCTTTTGAGTTTCAGTTGTGCCTTGATATTATACCTTTTTTATTCAAAAGGCCAACAAAACTATTCACTGATCTTGAATATATATTAGTTGGTGCATTTCCATTGTGTAATCCACTTTCATTGCATGCTCATGATTTCTTTTTTCAAAAGTCACATATACAATTATACAAAATAAATTCTATCATTATCCATCTATGAACAAGAAAGTTGGTATTTTCTTGTGAGACTTTGAAGGGAATTTTAATAATTTATCATAATAATACGAGAAATTAAGTTTTGGGTGGGTTTAAGTGTTGGAAACTCATTTTTTCTAAGTTGAAAATCATGATTTCAGATATTTTTATATTGATTTATATGTAGATATTCGACAAGAATTGATGTAATAAATTTATCCTTATTTGTATGCAAATAAGAAAGTGTGTGATTCTTTGTTTTTTCAATAAATGTGTGAGTAGGATACCATCAACAATGTAGTAATGGTTTCCTAACCAACAAACTAATATGTCCTAATAAATTAGGTTATTAGGGTTATTGAAACCAACTAACTAATGTGTCCTAATAAATTAGGTTGTTAGGGTTAATGAAAGTGGGTGAGGAGTTTTTGTAAATGTTGTTAAATAAATATTCACTCTCGCGTTGCGGTGGGGTGTAAATCTGTGTCAAGTAGCACCAATGCCAAACAAGGGCAGAGTTAGAATGTTAGTAGAGGTAGCACGGGCTACCCCTTAACCCCGTCTCCGTAGTGTCAAAATACCCCTTAATTCCGTTTCCGTAGTGTAAAAATAACCCTCAACTTCGTCTCCGTTATACAAAGGATACCCCTTATCCAAAAAAAAAAAAAAAACGGGATACCCCTAAATTTTTGTGCTAGTTTTGCCACGGATGCCAAACCACCACCAATGACCGCCATCACTGGCAAAGCGCGTAAAACAAAAGAAATAAAGAAAATAAAACTTAACGAAAAGTAGACGTAAAAACGTTAAACCACTCGCACGCGTTGCAGCATGTTTATGTGCAAAAAATTCTACCAAAACGTAGAACATATATAAGAATAACTAAGGATCTAGGTCAACCGTTAAATGGGGAAAAATAGACGTAAAAAACATTGAATCACACACGCATGTTGCACCGTTGCGGCGTGTTAATGCATAGAAACCAGACCGAAACGTTAAACATATAAAAGAATAACTAAATCGATCTAGGAACCGCGGGTGCGACGAGACAATTAAACGGGAAAAATGCATATAAAAATGTTGAATCACATACGCACATTGCACCCTGTTAACTAGCAAAATTTTAAACAAAATGTAAAATTAATATATAGTAAACATAAGCAATAAGTTTTCGTGTTTTTTCTACAAATTAACCAAAAATAGGTATATGTATGAGATATAATAGGCTAAATCAGCAATTTTCACTATTGTGTTTTCGAGTGAGTGGAGGTCGGGTTTCCGCGCATCTAGTGAGAGCTAAGGGGTTGGCGGCAGTCGAGTAGTCGACCTTGACCACAGCGCTCGGTGTTACGATGATTGACACGTAGTTCCTTGCCGTTCAAAAAAACATCAGCAATTTTATGCTAATAAAATGAAAAAGTTTTGTTAAAGTAAACTAGTAAATTGTTATAATCAATGTTTACATATTTAGAATATGTGCAGTGGCCGTTAAGTAAGCGTCACCTTATTTCGATGAGGAGCAAACACCACATCGTGGGGGCCATGGAGGGGCGTCGCCGGTTTAATGGGCGTTAACAAAAGAAAGACTAGAAAAAAATTTAGTCAATCAAACATCAAGTCTCTTCTATTTTTTTTTTTTTAATTCTTTATTCAATTTGGGTTAGTGAACCGTTAGACAATTTTGAGAATTTAGTTAGTTAAAGTTAGACAATTCAAAACGCTTCGATATAGATCCACACCATGACTGGTATTATGATTAGAGTTGTTTACGAGACAAGTCAATTTGAGCGGACCTTTGCTCATGCTTGGCTCGTTTACAACCCGAACTGAGCTGATCAGCTCATTTACAACCAAGCTCATTTACAACCAAGCTGGAAGCCGAGCGAGTATTTCTCGAGCACACATTTTTACATGAGAGCATCCAGTGATTTTGACAACCATAAATTTGGGATGTTTTCTTCGATGTTTTCGTTATCGGGTGATGATTGAGGTAATATGGTATTATAATAGCATGATAGTATGTATGATATGTGAATGTTTCATTCATTGTTGTTTTTATTTGTGGACCGGTTGAAGGCCCAAAAATGTATTATTCCTTTTATAACGAGCACACATTTTTACATGAGAGCATCCAGTGGTTTTGACAACCATAAATTTGGGATGTTTTCTTTGATGTTTTCGTTATCGGGTGATGATTGAGGTAATATGGTATTATAATAACATGATAGTATGTATGATATGTGAATGTTTCATTCATTGTTGTTTTTATTTGTGGACCGGTTGAAGGCCCAAAAATGTATTATTTATATAACATTAAAGATAAAGGTCGGTGCTCAATGCATGAGCCCGACTTTCACCCCTCAACTTTTCCTTTTAGCATGTTTAGTCCTTTCCTTCACATGTCCGTAGAGTCTCTTTCTTTCTTTACCACCTGCTTTGCTACAGGCTACAAGCAAACGATCTCCTCCATCTTCGATCTCTTTTCTCTATAAAGCAAATCTAAACCAAGTGAATAAGTATTGTCACACCCTGGCTTTGCGGAAGCGTGGTTAATTTTGGTGTGACTTCTTAATACCATAGCTTAACCATAACAAAGCTATATGAAATAAAATCATGCAAGATCATCCATTTGATTAAGTTTTAAAACCAGAGTAACATAACATTGTCGTAGGGACTTACAACCTCATAACGTAAAACATTGTCTTGATAAACATAAACATCAACGTGAAATAAATGCAGTTTAAGATTTGTGACTTGTCCAGGAAAGAGTCACATTTCCTAAACTGGGATGACCTTGGAACCCTTATGCAGCGGGAAAACATAACATACCGCGCCAGATCTTTAATTTCCTGAAATACATGTAAGTTGAAAAATCAACAATAATGTTGAGCGAGTTCATGTGTAAGTGAGTAAGTAAACCTTTGTGAGTATAAAAATAGTCTTGGTATGTAGCCAATAAGGGAATTGAGATCACCAATGGTTTGCAAGGCCACTGATATATGTGAAGTGCAAATAGGGAGACTCAAACCTAGCAGATTTCGCCACGGCATTAGTATGTGGACAAAGTCACCCCAAGGTCCGTTTCTAGTTTGGCCTGGGGCTGGGCTCGCTACACCCAGATAGATCTACCGCTCCTGTCCCTCGGTCCCGCCATGAGGACTAATGGCCTCATATTGCTCCTACCCACTCACATGATCTAAGTAGTAAACCTCCTTACGCTAACCATACCGTGTATAAAGTACTTGTAATCGAAGTAACATGTATTTCACCCCCGCAGTTAAGAAAACTGAAAACAGTTAGAGAAAAGGGGGACATGAACTCACAGTGAAGCGTCTCTACCAAGTATCTCCTGCTCACACAGCTGTGCGACGACCTACAGGTGCTAATTTCTATTAGACGGGCGGTCGTGCCTTAGCTTTATAGTTTAAGTCTTTGGGAAATAGTTAGACAACTATTTCGTGTTTACATTTTGTAAATACTTGGTAGTTATTTTCCTTCCCAAGGATGGGGGATTCAATACATGTGCGTTCAAAAATATTTCCGTAAGTGCGTAAGTTACGTTTAACAATCGAGTGGTAATATAATCACCGGTGTAACTTATATATTTATGGTGAAAGCGTTCGTATTATTTTGGATTCGTTAACGTTCGTAAATATTATTTTTACTCTAAAAATAATATTTATGTATTTTCACAAAATAATCATAAACCGTGTGTGAAAATATATATTTATCACGTTAAATTTTGTGAAAATCCCACCTCCGAATATTTAGTAAATAAAGTCATGGCGAAAGTCATATTTCGAAAACATGTCAAAAATAATTCTAACACTTGTAGTGTAAATGGTTCTAAGTGTTAGGTTGTTAGAAAAATTTCGCCAGAGTTTCCTCTGTAACTGGAGGTGGCCACGCTTTCAAGCGTATCATTTTCTTTAACAAATCAACTCAACAATTTTCTTTATTTGATCAGAACAACTTTCATCACAACAACTAATCAACATATGTGTAACTTGCCAAAAATTACATGAACTTGTAGTTTTCCAAAACTGTGGTGTAAATCCCCTTAAATTTAGTAGACCTTTATATAAGGTAACTTGATCTTGTAAAAACCTCGTTTTTAGAGAAAATCCATCTTTACAACTTTCCGTCATCTTTTACAAAAACTGTTATTTTGTCGGATCTTTTCATTTCACAAGTGTTTACGCACTTGTGGTTTATAAAAATCATGCTTGTTAGTGTAAGATCCATCTTTTAAAATACATGATTTCTTTGATACGTGGTTCTTTGAAAATACCACTTGCAGATACGTAGATCTGCTAGTTTTAAACACAATTTTACAAGTAAAACTCTTTTACACAAGTTCATGATTCGCGTGTGGTAGAGTTTCACCTTTTAACCCTTGTGTTATTCAAAACAAGCTTATGTTAAGATCCATGATCTTACCAAACCGGGTTAAACGATGATCCGAGCTACCACATCATAGATCGGGCCTAAATAATCATACATTTCGAATACTACATCATTTACACAACATATAAGCTTTTAACCACTATTATTAGTGTTTTTAGTAAACTTTAATGCTTCAAAATGCAAGATTCCGAGTTTTAACCGATAAAAATCCTTTTAACCACTTTAGATTAGTTCAAGAACGAGTTTTAAGCATTATACCTCTAGCTCGAGGCTAGGGATGAATCTATGCGCAAAAGAGGTGGATAAAAGCTAAGTAGAGAGGTCCTTCGCGTTCCGTTTGCTCCAAGACTCCTTATACGCGACCCTTAACACTTGTATGGACTTGGAATTGGTTGATCAAGACTCGAAAATATGATGGGTGGGGGTGGGATGTTCGGCCGAGAGCTCTAGAGGGAGAGAGGAGTGTGTGAGTGTTGTGATGAGTGTGATGAATGATCATGTGGGTTAAGCTAGCATCTTATAGATAATCTCATGTGCTAATAACCAATGGTTCTTGTGTCACTTAGATATTAGGCAAAGGTGATTAAAATAATCACCATGGTACAAGTGTGTCCCCTAGGGGACCGAATTCGGTCAAGAGGGGGGGGGGTCCTTGGTTCGATTTCAACTAGACACTAAGTATATAGTTAAGTTAAACTAAGTTAAGTTGAGTGTTTAACTTGGTTACTTGTGTAGTGTGCTATGACGGGTGTTAGGGTATACGGGGACCCTAACTGGCTCAGAAAAAGACAAATAATGAAAATAACAATATTTTCATGCTCCGGGTATAGTCCGGTTGTTCGGTTGGATAGTAATCCGTTAAAGTGTTTAACAAAGCTTTTAAAGTGTCGTTATTACTCTCTTTAGTGACACAGCTTATTCCTGACACTTTGGAAAGTGTCTAGTGTTATTTTTCTCATGTTTTGGCACTTTATTAGTTAGCTAAAAGCTGAATTATTTTGTAAAGTGCTGAGTTTTGTACTTAGAGTACGTTTTAGGCACATCCAGTCATAGTGACTTATCCCTAGAGACGCAGTTCCACAACCCTTGTATCCCTACACTCACCACTAGTGTAGCAAAATATCTCAGGCTCTTACAGGCCTTAGAGGCAGTGTTTACCTGATGCTGGCTTTATCAGCATGTTCAATAGGTTATCCGTGTATTGTGCTACTGTGCTTTTTGTGCATCATGTTTGTCACTAAGGTTCAGTATGTAAATAATGTAGTGACAGCAAGCAAGTATGATGCAAGTAAGTACATGTATCAGTATTCAAGTAGCAGTTCATCAGCTAGTTCAAACAAGCACAGTAATTAAGCAGTAATTAATCATTAGTTAAGTCGTACGGATACCTGGTTTAGTGCGGGTTGTCACATTCTCCCCCCGTTAAATAAATTTCGTCCCGAAATTTAAGTTCTGCTTGTAGATGCAGGGTTCTTAGGAAAAAGGTGGGGGTATTTCTCTTTCATCCGGTCCTCACGTTCCCAGGTGTATTCAGGACCATGTCTGGCATTCCAACGAACTTTGACGAGCTTGACACTGCTCCGGCGGGTCTTGTTAACTTTCCAATCCGTGACCTCAACAGGTTCTTCAACGAAGTGGAGCGTGTCGTCAACGTGAATCTCGTCGGTGGGAATGCCAACGGTGACTTGAGTTGGACTTTTCTTTAGATTGGATACATGAAATGTATCGTGAACACCATTCAGTTCAGCAGGTAGGTCCAACTTGTATGCTACTAGTCCTATTCTTTCCAGAATTCTGAAAGGACCAATGTAGCGCGGATTTAACTTCCCACGCTTTCCGAAGCGTGCCACATCCTTCCAGGGTGAAACTTTCAATAACACCATTTCTCCAACCTGGAATTTCACATGTTTCCGGTTTGGATCCGCATAGGCCTTCTGTCTGTGGCGAGCTGCTTCGATGCGTTTAAGAATCTGCGCGATCTTGTCTGTCGTCTCTTGGACGATTTCGGGACCAGCAAGCTGCCTATCACCTGCGTCAGCCCAACATAAGGGTGATCGGCACTTGCGTCCGTAAAGGGCTTCAAATGGCGCGACACCAATACTGGTGTGGTAGCTGTTGTTGTATGAAAATT